>VZQC01006078.1:17286-220683 GCA_009823505.1 Rhizomys pruinosus | reverse complement strand
CACTTTTTTTTTTTTTTTTCTTCGGGTTTTTTTTTTTTTTTTTAGATGGAGTCTCCCTATAAGCCGCCAGCGGTCCTGGAACCACTCATGTTAGACAGGCTGGCCTTGAACTCACAAAGAATCTACCTGCCTTCCTGCCTCCCAATGTAGATTAAAGCCGGCGTGTGCCGCCACCACGCCTGGCTCATGACACTCTTAAACCAATGTGCAGATCTTGTTGTCTGGCCAGTTGATGTAGCTTTCAGGATTTGCAGCTAGGTCAAAAGACTGATGAGCGATTTTCTCTTCAAAGACCATGAAAAGTCCCATCTAATACTATGAAAGCTATCCAGCAGAAATTAACCTGGTGCTAATTTCAAAGCCTCATCTCTACTAATGGCATTTTAAAGTTTATTATATTGGATTTTTCATCATGCAGATAACTGACAACACATGATTTCATATTGCTTTCTTAATATGAAGGCAGTCAAAAGAAAAATTCAGGAATTATCTGGTAAAATCCTTCATAATAGTTCTCAATATTTCCACATTTTTCTATATTTTCTAGTTGATTTTCATGAAAGACTGTAGTTTTATCATTAGTTGGAGTGAACTTTCTCTACATCTATATTCTTAGTCTATACTCAGTAAGAATTTTTTTTTGTCTGTAAAACATTCTGATTTAAACATAGTGGCTTTTGTTACATATTTAGATACATTTCAAAATATTGTCTTTACATGTTTATGTTTCCCTCTCAAAGTATTTGAAGAATGCTTATATATTCTCTTTGCGTATTTCTCTGTCTGCATAAATTTTTCATAAGCTTAAAGAGTGACAGTAGCATTAACTTTCCCTTTTGTTCTGTGACCCTGTGCAATCTCTTAACACCAAATCTTGAAATAAATGAAACTACTTATGCTTTTTGATATATGACCAGGTTTTAAAAACCTATGTCTATTTAATGCACTATATAGAGGAAAAATCAGATATTTGACAATTTTTATATTACATTTAATGTGCATATCTACTAATTCTACCTGAAAACCCCTACATATATTCTAAGAAAATTAAATTACCATGTCAAGTGATACCTGCAGTCTAATGTTATTGTGACAGTATCCAAAATAGGCAAGAAATGGAAACTACTGAAATTTCCATCCCCAGGTGAATGGATTAAAAAAATATGATGTATTTAAACAAAAGACAATTATTTAAGAGCAAAACATGAAAATCTGTAATTGTAGCAACATAGATGGAATAGAAGATCATTAATTTCAATGAAATTAACCAACCACAGAAATATAAGTTCCACACGATCTCACACCCACATCATATTTGCAAAAATAGACCTAGAGAGTGGCAGTTGAATGGTGATTATTTGTGTTCTATGAGAGTAGATGCTGGTGGATGCAGAGAGCTAGTTGGATGAGCAAACAAAAATATTACAAGTGTGAACTAAAATATTACAAGTTATTTCCACTGCACTTTGTTACCCTTCAGAATTTTATGCCAAGTACCTATTGCTGTCGATAGCATATTCTTGAGTCGGAGGACAAGACAAAAATCAAGCTAGTACCAACATGGATGCTTCATTCTTATTGCTTAGCTTTCATAATACTGGAAGATACTATCAAGTTCCTGGGGGAGAAAAATAATCAACAGTCTTACCTAGCTGTGGACCCTGTGAGCTACAATACGCACTGGCTTGGAAAGTTATGTCTACTGGTAGAAAGCAATCATGTTCTGTTTGGATTTAAAGCTTACTCCACAAGATGAAACTCATCCCTGGTACTGTTACTTGGCCAAAGCCCTGTTACTGTCTAGATTATATGGCTTCTGACCTCTAAAGTCAGATATAAGCACACATACCCATATACATGCACACACATATACACACATACATACATACATACATACACACACGTACAAGTTCACACACACAAGAAAATATAAATTATACATATATTTGAGTGGCAATATATAGTTTTAACTTCTCTTCCTAAAATAACACAAAATTTTAAAAATAATTTCATGCAAAATGAACACATTTTCAGTGAAAATAAGTAGGCTAATATTTAGATTTGATCTGATGTGACATTTTGTGCTTGATTTGCACAGTGAAGACAATTGGTATACATGATAGAAATGATGCTGTAATACAATTATAGCACACTAGTGGGATAAGTCAGTATTACAAATATCTGTATATGAATTAATTTCATCTTCTTAACTTCATCTTCTTAACTGATCAGTTTCCTTCCTGAAATTTTCCAAATAAGATTTTAAGGGGTCCTAAGATGCAGATCATTTGCATTTAACTCTTTCTGTTGGTGAACCATTACATGATTTCCAATAGACATATTTTCATGATTTAAATATCTCTGAGGAAAACATTCTACAAAATTACCATGCTTATTTATTTGCAGGGCAATGATGTTTGTGTCTAATTTTATTGTTAGAACAGAGCCTTTCTGAGTTGCCAAAGTTTTCTATTGAAAATACTGAATGCATTCCTATGGCAATCACACCATTTTTATGCAGACAGGGATAAATTTTAGTCTTCCTCCTGAGCTTTTATACTTTTTATTTTAATAGATGGCAGATATCTATAAGCTGTTACTAAAATGAATCTGACCCAGCACTCCACTCATATTCTCAAATATATTGTCTTTAAATTTTTTGTGGTATTCAGCATTTTTCATGGTAAATAAGAAACAAATTCAGGGATTGTGACATGGATCATGGCAAGGATCAATAACACACTCTTCTCATCTACAGAAGAGCAGAAGCAAGCTTGCCCCTCACTGCTGATGGCTGAGTACAACATCCCATCCTCTGTGTGGTAGTTCCAGTTTCTCAAGTGTGAACAAGGACAAACTCTTGAATGATATCGTTCCTCAGTTTTTCTCAATTGAAAAAATAAGTATATTCATAGGCTCTGGCTTTTTTATAGCTTGATTAGCTTAGTAGACAGAAGCAATATTTTAAGTTTTTAAAATCTCATTTGATTTCTTTTCTTAAAAATGTCTTAGCCTCAGAGTGAGTTTATGAATCTCCATGAAGAAGGCTGTCATATATAGTAGACTTCAACCAAATTCATCCCCTTGTCTTTTCTTAGATTGTCCACATAAAAATAAATTTTAGCAAATGAGAATGTAAGAGCTGGGGAGATTGATCAGTGCATAAAATGCTTTCAATGAGCATGGGGATCTGTGCTTGAATCCTCTACACATGCTCAAAATCCAGGCATGGTATGGCATATGTATCACACTCATACTAAGGGTGAGGTAAGGTCAAGTAGACTCTGGGTACTTGTGGTCATTCAGCCTAAATGTTGAGCTCCAAGTTCAGTCAATAAGAGACTTTCTTTCAATGTGTAAGTTAGAGAATAAAAAGTGCAATACCTAAAGTTGACCCCTGACAAATATACATTTAATCACAAGTGGTTACACCACTCCTCATACACAAATACATACATGCAAACACATGTATTCACACATATTCAAAGAGAAAAAGAGTGAATGGAAAGAAAAAAGAAAATGGAAATAAGGTAGGAAGGAAGGAAGAACGAAAAGAAAAAAAGAAAAGAAGGGAGAGAGAGAGAGAGAGAGAGAGAGAGAGAGAGAGAGAGAGAATTTAAGAACATGAAATGGATTGCCAAGTGTATAGTATTGAACCTAAAATAGCATTGGACAAAAGGAATGATTGCAGATACTGATTGAATTTAGAAGGCTTCTTTCTAACTCTGAATTGTTTATAATTATACACTCTTTTTCAACCCTACACTTTCATTTTAGCTTCACTGAAACTGATTTTATAAGTATGAATCTATTTAATGTAAAGTGATCTCATAAAATACTTATGAATACATATTGTGCCAGGATATGAAATATAAATATCATGCATTTCTCTTTTAAATATCATGCATTTCTCTTTCATCCTCAGAATGCTAGAGTAAACATCAGGGCAACTCTTCCATATTGAGAAGACCAATGTCTTTTTTTTAATTTTATTTATTCTTTATGTGTATGAATGTACTGTCTTGCATGCAAGTCTGTGCCCCCGTGTCGTGCAATGCCATGGAGGTCAGAAGAGGGCATCAGAACCCCCTGGAATTGGAGTTAAAGATGGCTCTCAGCTGCCATTTGGGTGCCGGAGATCAAACCCCAGTCCTCTGCAAGAGCAGTCAGCGCTCTTAACCACTAGGCCATCTCTCCAGCCCCAAGGAGGACCAATGTCTTAATCAAACATTTGGAGATATGGTCATCAGTCAGTGAGAGAACAGGGAGACACTGACCTTACTGAAGTAAGTCACCTGGTCACAATGGTTTACAGGTTTAGAACTTGAAAGTCTTTACTTGGTACATTGTTCACCAGTGTTTCTAACATTTCACTTTCAGACAATTTCTGTATTAATGATACACACAACCAAAACTTATTTCATTGAAACATCTCAGTTTCAATGTTGCAAAAAAGTATCTTTACTAAACATCAGGTGCATATTTTAAATTTTATTTACTAAAATATTATATATTATATTTACTAATTATAAAGAATAATGCATGTTTTAGTAAGATTCATTCAATGCACACAATCATTAAGCTCCATAAATGGACTTGTAATGGATCAAACCACAATAAACAATAAAAATTAATCCTTACAATAATCCTAAGCACTATCTTATTTTCTTGATGAATCTACACAGAAACAATGCGGTCTTCAAAGAATCCATGTGTCTTGGTATGATGGCATATGCCTTTACTTATTATAGAACATCTGCTGAGGCAGTCATATCTCTGAAAGATCCGGGTAATCCTGATCTATGTAATAAATTTCTTGGCCAGCTGGAGCTATGAGACACCCTGTGTCAAAAAAAAGAGAAAAAAAGAAAACAAGACAGAAAAAAATGAAACGAAAGAAAGAAAGGAAGAGATAGAGAATCCGTGTCCATCATTAAAATCAGGTTCCTGAGCTCCATATTAGATGTTAACCACCCTGCATTTCTTCCTGCCCTAAGTCCAGCATGATGCCCTCTGTCATGCCACATGGTGAATTTAACAAGCACATCCCCTGACTATAAAGCATGACCTACAGTTGTCTTCACAATGAAATGCTATTTCATTTTTTGCAAAAAATTTTCAAAATTTTAGATTCTATGATAAATGTAGCACACGGCATAGCTCAAAATATATTACCATTACTGGAACTTTAAAATAGACTGTTACGTCTCATTACTTAGAAATATAAATCACTAATTAATAAAGGAATATGTGATGTTAATTAGTACTGATATATATATATGTATATATATACATATATATGTATATATATATATATGTATATATATATATGCATATATATATTTTTTGAGATGGGCTCTTCCTATACTATAGCCTCAGCTGGCATGGAACTCACTGTGTAGACCAGGCTGGTCTTGAACTCTCAGAGCTCTGCCTGCCTCTGCCTCCTGAGTGCTAGTATTAAAGGCCTGTACCACCACACCCAGGTTAAAGACAGTTCTTAGCTGCCATGTTGATCCTGGAATTGAACCCAGGTCCTCTGCAAGAGCAGTCGGTGCTCTTAACTGCTGAGCCATCTCTCCAGCCCAGTATTGATATTTCTACATGTTGTAAAAACATTAATAACATCAAAGTGGTTTTGAGAAACACACTTAAAAATAGCAATGAATCCCAGCCAAAAGTTTAGAAAATAGAGGACATTTCCTTTAAAGTAATTATATTAACACATATAATTACTCTTATTTATATCATCAATATTTGATATGTTTGCAATATTGAGAGTAATTTGGACATGTCAGAAGTATAGGATTTATAAATCTCTGTAGGCTTTAAAATGATAAATCACTGATTATTTCTTTCTGAACAACTGCTACTAATGTTTACCTTATATAAATTCTCTGCTGTTTATCTGTAACAATGTAAAACTAATTAGGACACTGAGCGATATTACCACAAATAGGACAGAAAACATGTTTAGTCATTATTCAGACATGCCTGCAGGATAATGAGAATTAAACTGACAAAAGAACCTCTTGGTGAAATGTTCTTCTCCAGTTCATAGATTCAGATATTGAACTTTTAAAATGTTATTTAAAGTGGGACACTGTGGTGGTTTGAATGAGTGCCCCCACAGGTCCCAAACATTTGGATGCTTGGTCTCCAGATTGTGTCACTGTTTAGGGAAGCACATGGATGTATGTGTGGCCATGATGGAGAAGAAGCCCATTATGGGGGGGAACTATAAATCAAATAAATTCATCCTTCTGTAAGTTGCCTTAACCATGGTGTACTATCAAAACAAAAGAAATATAACTAATACTAAAGGTAATACACTTATTCATATACCTACCTATTTCTTCTAATGTTTATGTTTGGGATGTGATTTTTTGTTTCATTTTTAATATATTTTTTTTAATTTATTTTATTTTTTATTTTTTTATTAATTTTTTATTATTTCTGTATGTGTCAAATGTATTGTCTGCACTGCAAGTTTGTGCCCCCGTGTCGTGCAATGCCCGGAGGTCAGAAGTGGGCGTCGGATTCCCCTGGAGCTGCGAGTCTTCTCTGGAGTTATTAGGAGTTTCAGACGGTTCACAGCCGCCATGTGGGTGCTGGGGATTCGAACCACGCGTCCTCTGCAAGAGCGGTCGGCGCTCTTAACCGCTAGGCCATCTCTCCAGCCCCATTTTTAATATTTTTTAAATTTGATTTTTGGGGCTGGAGAGATGGCCCTAGCGGTTAAGAGCAACGACTGCTCTTACAGAGGACCCGGGTTCGATCCCCAGCACCCACATGGTGGCTGAGAACCGTCTGAAGCTCCAATTCCAGGAGAACTCCAGTTCCAGGGGAATCCGAGACCCTCTTCTGAACTCCGCGGCGTTGCACGACACGGGTGCACAGACTTGCATGCAGACAGTACATTCATACACATACAGAAATAAATAAAAATTAATAAAAAAAAATTAAAAAAAATAAAAAGAATTTGATTTTTGAGCTTTTGTAGTTTCATAGCATTGTTCTCAATGAAGTTCAGACCCCCTCACCTAGCTGTGAATCTCCTCCTCCTCCAACAGACCTCATGTAGTCTGCCATGCATGGTAAAACTTATCTTCTCAAGGAGTGTCACCCAGATGTTCTTAAGTGAATATTCATCTACTGCAGACTGGTTAGCCCATACAGAGATCATAAGTAAGGTATATTCTCCTACACCCAGTAATGATCAGTCTTCACTATTTCTCAATATAGGTCTGGCTCACCACCCATTTCTCTGCACCCCTCTGGATTCTTATTTAAGTGAGTTATCATGGGTCCTCTGCTCCACACCACCATTGCCCAAAGTTCACATATGCAAGCCTTAGTGGCATGCAATGCTCTGCTCACCTATGTTCTTGAGCTAACCCAGGAACTTACAATATTTTCATCCCCTCCTCCAAAACAGTACCGGAAACATGGGTTGGTGAGGAACAATACAGGAGTCCTACCCAGGGACACAGACTCTTCAGTCTCATTCTTTTAAACTTGGCCAGTTGTGACCTTCTGTGTGTATCACAATTTGTTTTAGAAGGAAAGAAACTTCCCTGTGAGGGTTGAGGGATACATTAATTTTCTCTCTACCCCTGGGTATGCTTTGTTCCATGAACCTTAGGTACAGAGGTTCAACTATAGATTTTACTTTACTTCTCACTATATTCTCTGTATCTGACCAGTTGTGAAACTCTGCAGTAGCCTATGCCTGTAGCAATAAGAAGGTTCCTTGATTTGCGTTGCACAGTAAGCTTGTCTGTAAATATAAGGATTCATGTTTAGTTTCTGGGAAGAAATATCATTTGTCTCGATATATGACACAGCTAGGGTTTTCGTTAGGATCCATGACTCTAGCCATGTGTATTTGGTTACAATTACAGAGCGACCCATCAGTTTGCTCCAACTTGGAATCTCTTTGCAAACATTTAAAAATGATTGATAGATATTTTATTTTTGACCTTCTTGTGAAACTTCTAATAACTTTGTGATATTCTAAATATTTATTGTTTATTTTTTATTTTATGTTTATGAGTATATTGTCTGCACGTACTTAAGTGCCCCAGAGTTGTGCAATGCCTGTAGAGGTCAGAAGAGGGCATGAGATCCCTTGGAGGTAGAGTTATAAATGATCATTAGCCATGTGGTGCTGAGAATGGAACATGGGTCTCCTGAAAGAACATCCAGTGCTCTTAACCACTGAGGCAATTCTCCAGTCCTTAACCTTGTAATATTCTAAATATATTACTTAAAATAGTCTTTCTAGGGCCTTTAATCCCAGCACTTTGGAGGCCAGACTTTTGAGACCCTGTCTCAAAAAGGAAAAGAAAACAAAAAAGAGAAAGAGAAAGAGAAAGAGAAAAAGAGAAAGAAAAAAAAATTCTGTCTAATGGGTGTTGGGAGATAAACACTGGTCTTCTGCAAGAGCACTCTTAAGTGCTTAGTCATCTCACCAGACCCTAAAATGACAGATTCTAGAATCAGACACTTTTAAGTTTCTGTTATATATATTGACCTAGAGAAGTAACCTTGTCCAAAATACTGTTAAGAAAAGGGATGCATGAGGGAGAGAACAAATAACAGCATGTCTCTCATAACCAGAGATAAAATTTAAATCATAATAGTTATTTAGCTAAATTTGTAAAGAATTTGTTATATGAAGTTGCACCTATTTTGTATCTTTTAATATGTAGATTAGTACCTTGTTAGGATAATTTATTTTATAGTGATAGATTAATTAGATTAATTGATATTTTCATTATTTTCTGAATACAATGTTTCTGAAACTTTAGGATATTATATAATTTATTTTCTTTATAATTAAATAGATACTACAGAAGTTACAAGACTCAATGGCTCCTTCCTGAAATTATACAAACAGAACAATATTGAAAACTGTGATGGTTAATCCTAGGTATCAACTTGACTGGACTAGGGATGAACAAATAAGAGAAAAAGGTCTTCAGATTGGACTACCTCAAGCAGATGGCCCACCTTAAATGTAGGAATCACCTTCTGCCGGCAGGCACTATAAAAGGCCATGGCACTCAGGAGGCAGAGGCAGGCGGATCTTTGTGAGTTCAAGGCCAGCCTGGTCGACAGAGTGAGTTCCAGGACAGCTGGGGCTACAGGGAGACCCTGTCTCAAAAAGACAAAAAAAAAAAATAAAAAAAAAAGGCCATGGCAGAGGGAGCTGGTCCCTTTTTTTCCTGTGGCTTGCCTCTCTCTCACTGGTGAGTTTGTCTTGCTTCTGCAATCAACCCTTTGGATCCCAGCGTGAGACCAGCAGATCTCCTGCAATCCATTGAGCCTTCCGCACCGGATTGAGACTCCTGAGACATCCAGCCTTGCTGACTGAGCAGTTCCCTGGATTCTCAGCCTCTCCAGTGCAGCGCAGCTATTGTTGGACTCCTTGAACTCTGTCATGTGAGCAAATCAATAAATCTGTATATAGCTATATATTAGTTCTATTGATTCTGTTCCTTTAGAGAACCCTGACTAATACAAAATCTAAGAGAATCTCTTCAGTGCATTGCTTGGATGTTGGATAGGGAACTCTAGCAATAGAAATTTTACGTATTGCAACACATGTAGCTGTGGGCTTTCTTGCTATTCTGTTGCATTGGAATAACCAATGCTGTTTCCTGTAAGCAATGATCATAAACTCATTAGTTCCACAAGCTACACTTAAGTGAAATCATTGTTGGTGCTGTATCTGAGATAAAGAGATATTCATATCTCCCTGGGAAAAGTCATACAACACTGGCCCTGGATTATTTCACCTAGGATAATGACCTCCAATCACATCAATTTTGTCTCAAATAACAGGATATCATCCATTCTGATTGCATATTATGTATGATTTTGTTTATTCTTTCTTCCTAAAATGGACTACTCATTTTCTTCTGCATCCTGACTCTCATAAACAGTAATTAAAAAATATATGGGACTGCAGATCCTCTTAATAAGCCAAACTCATTTGTTTTTTTAAATTTTATTCATTTTTGTATGTGTATGAGTGTACTGTCTGCATGTAGGTTTGTACACCCATGTCGTGCAATGCCACAGAAGTCAGAAGAGGGTCTTGGATTCCCCTGGAACTGGAGATTTCCTGGAATTGGAGTTACAGACAGTTCTTAACTGCCATGTGGGTGCTGGGGATCGAACCTGGGTCCTCTGCAAGAGCAGTCGGTGCTCTTAACCACTAGGCTATCTCTCCAGCCCCACTGAACTCATTTCTATGACATACGTGCTCATGGAGGGAATAACTGCGGTCAGTTGTTAAATGGCTTTTTAGTGTTCTGAGGAAGTTTCATACTATCTCAACAAGAATATACTACTGTATTTTGTTGTGCAGTTTGTGTTATAAAACATGTTATCAATATCTGTTTTTTATTCTTTTTTATTGATGTTTTGCATATTTCATACATTTTTCAGTTCAATTTAGACACAATCCCCTTTCCATGGCTCCCTCCCCACCCCTGTTTCTGCATTCTGCCATACAAGTCTTGCATCTTTCTGTCTTTTTTTCACATGTTCCCCTTTAATTTTATATTACTTCAAAATATGCATACATATTCTCCATCCATATACCAATATTACAAAATCTGAACATATGTGGTAGGTTAGTTCTCAAGCCCATTAAGGGATTCACCTTTTAACCATACTGCTGCTTTCATATAAAAATATAAATATAGCAGGGCATGGTGGCACATGGCTTTAATCCTAGCACTCAGGAGGCAGAGGCAGGCAGATCTTTGTGAGTTCAAGGCCAGCCTGGTCTACACAGTGAGTTCCAGGACAGCTGGGGCTACAGGGAAACCCTGTCTCAAAAAGACCAAAAGTAAATAAATAAATAAATAAATAAATAAATCATAGAAGATATTTAGTTTGTTTTGAAACCAGGGATTTGGTGCTAGCATCTCCAAATGAGGGACACCATATGTCATTTGCTTTTCTGGGACTTTGTAATGTCTTCAAGTTCCATCCATTTACCTACAAAGTTCATGATGTCATCTTTCTTTACTGCTTCATAGAACTCCATTGTATAGATGTACCACATTTTCTCTATCCACTCATTGGTTCAGGGGCATTTGGGTTGCTTCCAGCTCTTTGCTATTGTGAAGAGAGCTGCAATGAATATAGATGTGCATGTGTCTTTGTGATAGGATGAGTCTTGTTGGTACCTACCCAGGAGTGGTATGACTGGGTCAGGTGGTTGGCTCATTTTCAGCCTTTTAAGGGTTCTTCACACTGCTTTCCATAGGGGTTGCAAGAGTTTGCATTTCTACCAGCAGTGGATGAGTGTTCCCCCTTTCTCCAAAATCTCCCAGCATTTGGAGTCACTTGTTTTCCTAATCCTGGCCATTCTTACAGGGGTAAAGTGAAATCTTAAGCTGGTTTTAATTTGCATCCCCTTAATCATTAGCAATGTTGAAAACTTTCTGAGACATTTCACAGCCATCTTCACTTCTTCATTGTGAATTCTCTATTCAGCTCTTTACTCCATCTTTTGATAGTGTTGTGTTTTTGGTTTTTTTTTTTCTTGATCCTTTGGGTTTTGAGTAATTTATTTTTTTTAATGTATTAATGTACTTTCTGCATGTTGGTTGGTGCACCTGTGTTGCACAATGCCACAGAGGTCCAGAGAGAGCATTGGATTCCCCTGGAACTGGCATTAAATATGTTCTTAGCTGACATGTGTGTGCTGGGAATCGAACCTGGGTCCTCTGCAAGAGCAGTCAGTGCTCTTAACCACTGAGCCATCTCTCCAGCCCATTGAGTAATTTATATATTCTGGATATTAATGTTCTATCTGATGTATCACTGTTGATTTCCTCCCACTCTGTGGGTTTTTTTTTTTTCTTCACTTTGTTAATTGTTTCTTTTGCTGTACAGAGCATTTGAGTTTAATGAGGTCCCATTTGCCTACTTTTGACTTTGTTTCCAATGTGGCAGCTGTCTGATTTAGAAAGTCTGTTCCAGGACTGGAGAGATGGGTCAGTGGTTAAGAGAGCTGACTGTACTTGCAGAGGACCTGGGTTCGATTCCCAACACCCTTATGCTGGCTAAAATCCATCTTTAAGCCAGTCATGGTGGATGACTTTAATCTCAGAACTTGGGAGGCAGAGGCAGGTGGATCTCTGTGATTTCAAGGCCATTCTTCTCTGCAGAGTGAGTTCCAGGCCACCTGGGGCTATAGAGAGACCCAGTCTCAAAAAAAGAAAGAAAGAAAGAAAGAAAGAAAGAAAGAGAGAGAGAGAGAGAGAGAGAGAGAGAGAGAAAGAAAGAAAGAAAGAAAGAAAGAAAGAAAGAAAGAAAGAAAGAAAAAAGAAAAGAAAAGAAAAGAGAAAAGAAAAGAAAAAAGAGAAAAAAATAAAGTCTTTTCCTATGGTTATGTTTTATAGTCAGAGTTTCTGGTTTCACACTGAGGTCTTTGATCCCTTTGAAGTTGATTTTTGTGCACGGTGAAAGGTAGGGGTTCAGCTTCATCTTTCAATAAATGGCAATACAGTTTTGCCAGCACCATTTGATGAAGATGCTGTCTTTTCTCCACTGGGTCTTCTTGGGAAATATGAGGTGGCTGAAATTGCATGTGCTCAGGTTTGCATCTTCAATTTTGTTCCATTGATCTACTTGCCTTTTTTTTGGCCCAGTACAAGGCTGTTTTTATTACAATAGCGGTGTAATATAGTTTGAAGTCAGGTATGGTTATCCCCCCCCCCCCGCGTTGCTCTTTTTGCTTAGGGTTGCTTTGGCTATCTGGGGTCCTTTGTTTTTCCATATGAATTTAAGGATTTTTTTTCTAAGTTTGAGAAGAAAGTAATGGAGATTGGGATTGCATTGAACCTGTAAATTAGTTTGGGTAGGATCGGCATTTTTACTGTATTAATTTTTCCGATCCATGAACAGCAGAGGTCTTTCCATCTTACGGTATCTTCTTCAATCTCTTTTTTCAGGGATTTAAAACTTTCATTGTAGAGATCTTTCATTTCATGTCTTTGATTAGGTTTGTCCCAAGGTTTTTTTTTTTGAGGCTATTGTGAAGGGGATGGTCTCCTTGTATTTCTTCTCTGGTGCTGGTGTAAAGAAAAGCTTCTGATCTTTACTTGAGCATTCTAGTTCTTCTATCTTATCTTTCAGACTTGATATTCTATTTTATGCTTTTTATGTGTTACTTTTTATATGTTACTGAGGCTTTCTTCCATCTTTTCCTGCCGAATATATGTGTGTTTGATTTCCTTTTTCATTTCATCCTGCGGTTTCTTTAGTATTTCCATTTCCTTCTGGAGCTTGTCTTTCTCTCCTTCTAGATCCTTGATTCTCTGCTTGGTTTCCTGCTACATTTCAGCCTGGGGTCTTTTCGGTGTTTCCACTTCCTTCCAGTGTTCGTCTTTCTCTCTCTCTAGTTCCTTCTGGAGTTTGTCATTCTCTCCCTTCAGTTCTTTGATTTGCTCCTTACATTCGTTGATTTATTTAATTCTATGATTGTTCTTTTAAAATTTGTGTCCTGGGTTACATCCAGGGAGAACTCACCATTGGAGTCTTCCACAGGACTGATAGAATTTGGTGGGGACTTATTGTTTGCTATTCCTATGGTGTTGATTTTTCATTGTGCCTTTGGCATGTAGATCTGATTTGTTGATTGTAATATAATGGGAAATTGGAGTGTTTCTTCATTGGGTTGAAGGTCAGTCCCTCTAGGTTAACTGAGGAGTGGCAGGTTCACTGACTCTTCTTTTACCTTGTGATCTCAATCTCTATAGCTGTTCCCACAATGATGGCCACTCTGTGGGTGGGTGGTTTGACCCACTGTGCACAGTTCCTACCTCAGCTACAGTCTCCAAGGAGTCGCACAGAGGTTCTTGGAGATGCCTGAACCCTTACAGGTCTAATCAGGAAGTTAATCCTCTGCTGGCCCCCTGGTCACAGTCCCTACCTCCTCCATAGTCCACGAGTTCCTCAGAGGTGCACAGAGAGGTGAGCAGAGAGGTGCAAGGAGGTACTTGCACCCATAAAGGTCCGAGCAGGAAGTTGAGCCTCTGCTGGCCCCCTGGGCATAGGCCCTACCTTTGCTGTAGTCCACAAGTCCTACAGAAGTGTGCAGAGATACCAGCACACTTCCAGGTCCCATCAGGAAGGGAACCCTCTGCTGGCCCCCTGGGCACAGTCCCTACCTCTGCTGTAGTCCACCAGTCTCACAGAGGTGTGCCAACATGCATGGAGGTTCCCGGACCCTTACAGTTCTGAGCTGGAAGTTCCTGTTTTTTTTTTTTAATTATTATTCTTATTAATAATACAAAGAAGAAAAAAATGACATTCAGGAAAAAGTTTTAATACATTTGAAAATAATATTATTATTAATAATCATAGATGACGATGAGAAAATGAACATAACTACTAATGACAATGAAAAATAAATTCCCTTATAATTCAAAGAAAATAAGTTAAGCAATGATATTATTTTCCTCATAATGGAAAACTATAGGAATTAGTTATTGCAGAAACTAAGTAAATGTTAGAAATGAGCATCTTCTGAACTGGGCATGGTGGTGCACGCCTTTAATGCTAGCACTTGGGAGGCAGAGGCAGGTGGGTCTTTGTGAGTTCAAGGCCAACCTGGTCTACAATGTGAGTTCCAGGACAACTGGGGCTACAGGGAGACCCTGTCTCGAAAAGACCAAAAAAAAAGAAATGAGCATCTTCATTTGTGTGGCAGCAGGAAGGCCACTAATAAGAAGCCATAACATGTAGCCAGTTTCTTATTAGAGAATTTTCACAAGTATTGTCCTATAATGCTAAAGTTTTAGGAATGGAATAACATCTTTGCTACAGTTTCTTGGCTAAATTTACAGTATCAGGCCCAAGTTCACTTGAATTTAGTGGACTGTAGATCCCATGACACTGCTGTTGGTATCCACCAAGAGAGCATGCCACTAGTGCACCTGGGGGAACATTATGGTGGTTTGCACGCTTCACAGTGGAGCAGGAATGTTGATTACACTCCCCTTCTCAGGCTGTACACTACCTTCATGAACTATGACAACTGAAACCAGGGCTGCAGCCAGGCCTCCTGCCACTCAAGGATGCAATAAGTTTTCCCTTTTTGCATGACCGTGATTTATACATCCCCTATGTGCAGGATAAAGGTTAAAAAACAAGAAATTATTATGAACATAATGACTCACGCTAGCCTCCGTTATTGGTGCACAAGCCAATCTGGACTGTATTTCTACCCATGGTACAAAGTATATGCCAGGCAACTGCACACAAAGAAACTCACACTGACTGTAATAGTAAATAATACAGGCTATTTTCATTTCTGTTGATTGTGTGCCAGAACTTGAAGGTAAGACCTTATTGAAGAAGATATATCCTATTTTATATTAAAAATTTAATTGAGTTTTTGTGTGTTTCATACAGAACATCTCAATCAATCTTGAATATTGTCATACCCCTCCCTACAAATGACAGAATGTATCCCTCTATAGCCCATACATTCTGCCATTTGTGTTAAGGCTTATCCTGTCAAGTTAGTGTTCCAAGTTCATCCACTGAAGTCTAGTTAGCCTATGTAAAGTCCTTCCCTTTAAGGATATCAGTTCTTCCTCACTTAGCAACAACCAACCATCAATGATTATTTGATCAAGTTTGGAGCTTGTTGGCCATTTCCACATTTCTGTGCTAGGGTTTTGTCTGCTTGAGTTATCATAGGTTGGGTGCATGGTTATCCTCACCTGTAGATCCAGATGAGCATGGTATCAGTAGCTTATAGGACTCTATTTTTCTTTTTATGTTCATGAACCTCATCCCTGGCTCTTACAGTTTTTCTCCCTCTCTTCCACAGTGGCTGAGAGCAGAGATGAGTTTTAACATAGATGTCTTGTCCAAGGCCCATACTCTGTAGACTCTTATTCTCTCAATAGGTCACAAATTTGGTGATTTGTGACATTTTGTGTTCCTAAACCTTTGTTGCATCAGGGAGTTTCATTAAAGAGAATTCAGAGACTAATTAGTGCCCTTGTTCTATGATCTCGAGCCTTAGGTGTAGAAGTTGCATTGTAAATGTGCCACTTTAGGCTTAGGCAATTCATAATCTCTGTGTGTGCCCAGTTGGGGAACTCGTCTATAATCTCTGTGTGGTATAAAAGCAACTCCTTTGGTAAGCGGTCACTGAGATACTAATCTGTAAATATAAGGACACATTTTTTTTTCACTTAGTAAAAGATTACATTTGTCTAAAAATGTGACAGCTTTCCAGTTTTCTCTAAGACCTTTGACCTCTGTGGCCATGTGCATTTGACTGTGTTTATAGTACCACACATGAATTTTCTTACCATTAAGTGTTCTTTAAGTACAATAACTAGCTGTTTAATACCCCAAAGATAAAACTGCCCATTATTGCACCAATGTCATTTGCTACTGCTGGGCAATATTCTGGTTACTTGGTCTTAAATCTGGGGTTGAGGGGCTGGAGAGATGGCCTAGCAGTTAAGAGTGCTGACTACTACTCTTACAGAGGACCCAGGTTCGATCCCCAGCACCCACATGGTGGCTGAGAACTGCCTTTGACTCCAGTTCTAGGGGAATCCAACATCCTCTTCTGAGTGCACAAACCTACAAGCAGACAGTATATTCATATACCTAAAACATTAATAAATAAAATTAAAAACAAAGCAAGAAAACCTGGGGTTAGACCATAGCTTGATGTTCTCCGTTAGCACCTTGCATAATTCCCCCTAAAGCTAGAACTCAAGGGTTCTGCCATCCACGACAGTTCCAGCTCCATTGCTCCAAATACTGTGTCTGAAAAATGAAGTATGTCCTATATTCAGCAATAAGGTTTTATCTTCAAGTTCTGGGAGGCAATGAAGGGCTGCAGTAATTGCCTGTGTAATTTTGAGAGTCTCTTGGACTATCCTGGCCAACAATTCATAGGAACATTTTTCATTAGAAGGCACTGCTTCTTGTTATGTAGCCTTCACCTATAAACATGGCCTCATGTAGGGATATTGTATGTGTAATTATACCCTTGAATCTAAGACTTAGAGAAATCAAGTTCACAATGACATGGAATTCCTTTCTCTGTTGACTAGCTCTTATAGTTTCTAAAGGTACTATATTGATGAAGAGGGAGAGAGTTATCAATAGTCTTACTCAACCATGAATCATGAGAAGCATGGTAAGAATGGCCCAGGAAGATATGCCAAATAGGGCAATAGTGGCACTATATCTTGGGATAACCAACAGCAGTCTTATTGGATTTAAGTCCCATTAAATAGAAGAGAACTCCTGCCTGGTAATATAAATCTAGCTAAGAATCTAGCCAAAGAAGATCATCTACCCTAAATGAAAGACTATTACTACCACAATGTTGTCAAATTAATATAGTATCCAAGTACCTTTAAATACTTATCTGTATACCAATCAATTAGTGCAGCACTAACCCTTCAGCAGAAGTATCAAACAGGTCAAATTGAAGAGCCCAAGTTACTGTGGAATTGCAGAAGAAAGGGTGGATAGCTTGTAAGAGCCAGAGTACCAGGAGGACTGCAGTGAAATGATGTTTTCTGAACCTCACAAGGGTTTTGCACTCACTGACTCTCTACAGCAATAACTACCTACACAAAACCTGTACAAGACACACCAGTCCACTCTCCAGCATGGATGGGGAAGGCTCACATGGCTCCATCCCCACTTGAGGACTTTCGAGTTGTTGATATTTGCTAGGGTTAGGATGGTCAGTTTTCTTCAGAGAGGAACACTGTGGTACATTGTCTATTCACTGGTGGTCAACCCTGTATTTGCATATGGTTGATGATAATTGGACTTAGTAGATAATATATTTAAACATAATAGAAGAAGAGGACATATTTTTTGTCTTAGATAACATGCATTTGAGAAAGGGAGGTTGGGGGCAGTGGGGAGTTGCCGCGGGATATGATCAAATGAATGATGAGTGGTTATGGTCAAAATACATTGTACTCATATAAAGTACTAAAAAATGGAAAATATTTTTTACAATTGTATAATATAATATAAGAAATGTGAAATGAAATATAAAAAGAAAGATAGGGGATTTACAGAATAGGAAGGGACTACTTAGAGAGTTTGGGAAACATTGTGAATAAGGGAGAGATAATTGTGATCAATTATATATATGTAAAAATGCTTAAATGTGTCATTTTGTATAATAAAATATACACTAATAAAATTATTCTAGAAAGAGACACTTTTAAAAGAAATATATGTGATATTTTCATTTTAATTTCTGGTAAATTTTTCTATGATAAATACAAGTCTGTTACAATAATTCACATTTAATAGAAAACAGATATTACAAAATATTCAGATGTTATTATAAAAAGTAAGATGTGATTTATTCTGAAATGGGAAAACCAAAAAAGGTCTATTGCAAATGAAAGGCTAAGGGGGAATGTAATACTACCAATAGTTTGGCAACTATAAGGAGTTCTTGGCGATAGCTTTTTCCCTATAGAAAAAGACATATTTGACAATGTGCTAAAATATTAGGAAAATAATTTGATATATAGCTATTGTTAATGGGCATATATTCCTCATATAATCACTAGGTATGGAATAATTTAAACTCTATAAATAGTTAATTATAATATTTGTAACTGACCTAATTTTTCAGAAATATTTTATATTTTATTAGTCTCTCTCTCTCCCTCTCTCTCTCTTTCCGTGTGTGTGCTTGTACACACATACACACATACATATACATACATATGTTTATCTATATGGACATGTGACATGGTGCACATATGGAGCTCAAAAAGACAAAATTCTTAATCAACTGTGCTTGGTCCTTTCCTTCAATATTTACATTTTCCATGAAGAAGGAATTCATGTAAACAAGCTTGAGGCACCTTTAACCTACCAAGCAATCTTACCTGCATTTGACCTAAATTTTTCATAGGAAATTATATTATCTCTAAACCTAGTTTTACACTTGGTATTGATTTATCTATCAGTGGGTTTCTACCACTGGTAAAGCTGATTGATTCTCCCTCCCTCAGCAGCCATTAATTGTCTACAATTCTTCATCAAGGGGTGGGACCTTGTGAAAATTTTCTCCACCCACACTGTCATGTTGACTTGTGTGATAATGCATGTGTTGTTTCAGGAACCATTTTGTTGAGGTTTCATGGATGCAGCTTTCTTTTCAGTTGAGAAGGCCCAATAGCAGCAGGTATCCTGGTCTTCTGGCTCTTTGAATGGTATTACTCTTTGAACGGGTACTACCATCCTTCTCTATAGAGCTCCTCTTGATCACTTTGAATGGTACTACTCTTTGAATGGGTACTACCATCTTCTATAGAGCTCCTCTTGATCACTTTGAATGGTACTACTGTTTGAATGGGTACTACCGTCCTTCTCTATAGAGCTCCTCTTGATCACCTTTGACCCATGACCCCCTTCTACTGACCTGGTTCAGGCGTTACTTGAGGTTATGTACTCAAATAAAAAATCTGAAGTTAGAATGTAAAAATAACAAAGAACTTGTGGCATATTATCTTTCTGCATCTCAGTTCACTCAGTATATTTTCCAGATCCATCCATTTTACTGCAAACTTTAGCATTTCCTTTCTTCGTTCACTTGAATAGAATTCCATTCTGTACATAGTCCCTATTTTCATTAATAATTCCTCAGTTTAAGGACATTTAAGTGGAATACATTTCCTAGCTATTGTGAATAGAACATCAATGATTGTGGATGAACAAGTATCTCTATAATGAGTGTCTTGGGGTATGTGCCAAGTAGTGGCACATACCCCAAGACACTCATTATAGAGATATATATATAGCTGGGCTTATATAGTCATCTTTCAGATTTTTGAGAATTCTGTGCGCTGATTTCCATAGTGACTCCACTAGTTTGCAATTCCACTAAAAGTGAGTGAGGTTTCCCCTTGCCTGCATCCCCTCTGTTTGTTTTCAGGTTGTTTTTCCTTGATCTTAACCATTGTGATTGGGGTAAACTGAAATCTCAAAGATTTATTTGCATTTCCATAATTTCTAATGATGTGGAACAATTTTTAAGGTACTGTTTACCACTTTTGCTTCTTCTTTTGAGAACTCTTCGTTCAGATACAGAGCCTGTATTTTAATTGGGTCATGTGTTTTCAGGTATTGTTAGATATCAGAAATCACTCCTATTGGATGTACAGCTGGCAACAGTCCTCTGCCACCCTAAGGGCTTCCTCTTTACTCAGTTGGTTGTTTCCTTTACTGGACAGATTATTTTTTTAATTTTATGAGATCCCTATCTGAACACTGTCCAATTGAGCTTAAAATCAATATCAAGAATGTCTCTTGTAGTTACATAAATTTACAGATAATAAAGAAAACAATACTGAATAATTTTTGGGTCAAAGAAATACTGAAGAAAGAAATAAAACAAATCCCAGACCTAAATGAAAATGAAAATAAAGCAACACAGCAAAACCTCCAGGAAACATTAAAATAGAACCAAGTTGGAAATTTATAACTCTATGTACGTACATTAAAAATAAAAAAAGGGAAGCCGGGCGTGGTGGCACACACCTTTAATCCTAGCACTTGGGAGGCAGAGGCAGGCGGATCTTTGTGAGTTCAAGGCCAGCCTGGTCTACAGAGTGAGTTCTAGGACAGCAGGAGCTACAGGGAGACCCTGTCTCAAAAAGACCAAAAATTAAAAAAATAAATAAATAAATAAAGGGAGATGGTGGTGCATGACTTTAAAGACAGCACTTAGGGGGCAGAGGCAAGGATATATCTGTGAGATTGAGGCTAGCCTGGTCTACATAGTGAGTTCCAGAGCAGTGTAGCTACAGGGAGACTCTGTCTCAAAGAGACCAAAAATAGGCTCTTTGTTCTTTGGAACAGGAAGTCTCCAGATCCCCCATCTTTGTTAAATATTTAATTGTCTTTGTGTGATATTTTATTATTAGATACCTCTCGTCCCTCTTTGTGTCAACCAGTATTCAGCCCTACAGGATGTGGCATAGTGGTGTCCATCAGTGGGACATGAATTAGGTTTTCTAAGAGCCAAGAAAAATTAAAAAAGGTAAAGTGAACTGGAGAAAGGAAACTACAGAGTTAGAACAGGAAGCCTTTTGCTTCTCAGAGACCAGAATGTGAGCATGGAGGAGAAACTTTAAGTAAGCCAGGATAACAGTGGGGAAGAATCAGTCTCAAGTCATGAAACATTATATTCAATTGCTTAAATATGTGTTAAAGGAGCCAGGAGCTTGAGTGTCAGAGGCTAAAATGTTAAACTATGGTTAAATATAACCCATGATTCCCAGACAACGGTGCTGTAGAACCAAATGCTGGGATGAAGTAGGGAAAAAAAAAAATCTAACCTGGGTGCATCAATCTGGGGCCTCTCTTTCTGTTTGGGATTTTTCAATGGAGATTTCAGTTAAATGTGTTTTGGAACTTTTGTGGGAAGATAAAAGGAAGCTTATGCCTGTGGATCTCCTCCAAGCCAGCCTTTCCAGAATATAAACTGCCCCCTAAGAGGAAATGCTGTAACATGAGACCCCTAAGACTCTCCAGGACATGCAGTTACAATAGAAAGTATGAGGAGACACCAGCTTCCTCCTTGCCATTGGCATATAATAGTTAAAGCTACCATCGATGGAAAGGATTATCTAATTTAGAAGTCTAATTTATCATATTTTACCAAGAACATACACCGACCAAAAGTAAGTAAATAAATAGGTAAATAAAGGTCCAGTAGCTTTGTACATTTAAGCCTGGCTTAAAGTTAAAACAAAATACAGCTTCTAATGGAAAGTATCAATATACGAGAGGGAACACTTAAGGATTTCAAATTGTCTGTCCTACACGGACTAATTGTGGATATAAGTTTTTAAATAAGTTTCTTGTCAGCCCAAATATAGCTAGGGAGAAACTCAAACTAAATGATAGTAAAGGCAGATACTTTTGTTAGCTTGATTCTCCTTGATTATGAGTGCTGCCACATATTCATGAGTTAATAAAAATTAGAGAAACGAAGAACAACTCTTCAAAATTAAGTGTTCCAACATTTGTCAATTCTCATTACCATTGTAAGATCCAGCCAATTTTTATGACTCATCTGGAAATAGCAATGTGTTATAAGGAAGATAGAAACCAGTGCAAACCACTAGGCTCAATTTTAATGACAAACAAATCCCTTTTTCTATATTGGCAAGTTGTTCTGTGCTGTTTATCTTCAACAAAAGGCTGACTCTAGAGATGGGATTGAAACATTCCCAGAGAAGTTATTACTACTTAATTCATGATATAAAGATGTTTATAGTACTAGCAGCTATAAAAAAGGTTTTAAAATAAAGCTTGTACATCTTTTAAGACAAAATTAAACTAAACATTCAATAAAATACCTTGCATATATTATTACTTTTTACATTCCCCATCAAAATAACCTTTGTTCAAAAAATAAAAATAATAACATTACATTCTCTTCATCAATTTTCAAATAATACCAATTGTCTTCAACCTTCCCTCTGAATTTCTAGTATGGCTTTTTCTCAAATATTTCCTTTTAAAGGAGATATTGATAATGCCTCTTATATTACAGCTATTATAGCTAGAAGGTAAATTTAAGACAAAAACAACTTTCAACTGGATATTTAAATTTACCTTTTTCTTTCCCATACTATCCTTTTTCAAATACTAAGTGAACAGTTAATACTTAAAGAAAATGCATTTTTATCCGAATTAACAAAAAATAATTATTCTTACTGAAGATAATTAAAGCAACATTACCAAGCTTAATGATCAATTCCTGATATTATTTAGACTTCTATAACTCAAGATAATCTAAACTTTCTTTTACTGCCCTCAGAAGAATGCACTATTTTTTTTACTGGTGTATTGCAGACAAGCTCCATTTCATTTCTCTTCATATGGAATTCCACTACTTCCTATACAAATATTTTCTCCCATAAACAGCATTCCATATATATATATATATATATAAATAAAATATATATATATTTTTTTTTTTTTAAAATAGAGTAAACAATTCAGGCCAAAAAAATCATATGCTATTAAATTATGTTATTCTCTTGGAATCCCGTGAGTAACCATTGCATACAGTTTATGTAAAAAATGTTTATTAGAATCATAAGGTAATTCCAGTAATCTATAAATTTAATGAAATATAAATAGGCTTTACACTACGCCTTTTTTTAAGGAAAAGTTGCACTTCTTTTTTATTTATTATTTTATGTGTATGAGTGTAATGTCTGCATGTAGTTAGGTGCAGCTGTGTTGTGCAATGCTGAGGAGGTCAGAAGAAGGTGTCAGATTCCCCTGGAACTGGAGTTAAAGATGCTCTTAGCCACCATATGGGAGCTGAGAATCGAACCAGGGTCCTCTGCAAGAGCAGTTGGCACTATTAACTGCTGAGCTATCTCTCTAGCCTCTACACTATCTTTTTAATTTAATTTAATTTTATTTTTATTTATTTATTTTATGTGTATGAATGTACTGTCTGCATGCAGGTTTGTGCACCCGTGTCGTGCAATGCCGCGGAGGTCAGAAGAGGGTGTCGGATTCCCCTGGAACTGGAGTTCTCCTGGAATTGGAGTTTCAGACGGTTCTCAGCCGCCATGTGGGTGCTGGGGATCGAACCCGGGTCCTCTGCAAGAGCGGTTGGCACTCTTAACCGCTAGGCCATCTCTCCAGCCCCTACACTATCTTTTTAAAACAAGTTGTAAACATGTATTAATTAAAATTTTATTTCAAATATGAAAGGTCAAATATTAAAACATTATGATTTCCTCTTCAAAATATCCCTTTTTATATTTTGTTTATTATCTTTATTTTATTTTACATATTTTATTGCATTTCTCCCATGTATGTAAGTACACCCATTCCATGTAATGCCCATGGAGGTCAGAAGTGGACATTGAACTGCCTTGGAAAAGACTGGAAACATATAGCATATAATCTGACAAAACAATAAAAAATGAGATTTGAATTCACACAAACAAATGTATTAAATTCCTCAATATGTGTTTTTGTGTGTAGTGGCTCAAAAATCTTGGAAAGTTGAAAATACTGTTGTTAATTTACAGGAGGAGATTTTGGGAATCATATTAAATATAAAAACAGGTCTGAGAACATTGCACAGATTAACTAATAGTTTGACAAAGGCCATGAATCTTATTTATATTGAGCCCAAGGATAATTCCATTATATGTGTGTTATTTTCTTCTTTACTGTAGCAATAGACAGGTTTCCTTTTAAATACACTCATGCCTCTTTACTGATCTATACACTGGCTTTATTGAAGTAACATTAACCTATTTACATAGTTTGTGTCTCATAAAATTGAATCATTAACTAGAGGTAACTGAAAACAAACTAAAATAATAAATCCAATATACATGTATCATGGAATGTAAAACAATTATTTCTCCTCATAAAAACTGTCAAACATTCTTAATAGAAGGTACTCACTATTTGAATAATTTATTAAGCAATTCTCCTCATCTAGCTGCTACAGAAAAGTTAGAGGTATTATTTCGGACTAAGCTCCTGTAAGAATAAAAAGGGAGTCACTCATGCTAAAGTTCCATGTCACCAAGCTGAAACTAATCTGACCTTCTGGAAAATCAGAATTAGGGAGATAATAGGCACAGTTCTAAACAGAACAGTTTCAGTTGGCATAAGAATTAGTTCTCTCTGTTAATCTTATGGAAGGGAAATAACCTGAAATAACCCAAAGTTAATGAATTAGTTATTTTCTTATTATTTCGAGCTTTACCAGAAGACCTCATTTGAAATGATCAATCTGATTTCCATTTTTTATTTCACCTTTCTTCAAGCTATTCTCTGAATAATAAAATAATCTCTATTGCTTTGAACTTTAAAATACAACTACATAATTAGAAATAAAGTTGGTAAGAAATATATCTTAATTGAAAAGTGCATGTTTGGTGTGTATAAATGCTGGTGTTTCATTACTAAGCACAAACATAAATCAATGAATTAAATATTGAAATTTGGTTCATTAAGCCAATCAATACGAGCAAACTTTTGAAATTTAGCCTTTGAGAAAGTATTGAAAAAAATATATGACTGTGTGTATGTTTATGTACAAATTGAAGTGAAATTTCACAGCCAATAAAAACATATCAATCCTCATTGACCAAGAAAAAAATGTTAATGTCTGGTATATACTTTCAAATACACATAAGGATAATTTGATGTCTTTCTTTAATATTTGTATATTTTATTTCTTCAATGATAATTTTTTTCTCAAGGTAAGGTTTTGATCTATATAGCTTTATCCATCAACTTAATGTAACTGGGTAGAAAGGCCTCCTTTGGGGAATTGCCTCCATTGAACCGGCTTACAACCATGTCTTGATTGTTGAGTGGTATAGGACAGCCCGGCCCACTGTGAGTGATGCCACTCCTGAGCAAGTGGTCCTGTATTATGTAAGAAATCAGGTTGAGTACCAGCCAAGGGATCAAGGCAGTAAGTAGTGTTGCTCCATGGCCTATGCTTCAGCTCCAGCTCCCAGGTTCCTGCCCTGCATTCCTACCTCTGGCTCCTGTAGTGATGAGCTATGACCTGGGAGATGTATGTGAAATAAATGTTTTCCTTCTCAAGTTGGCATTAGTTAGAGTGTTATGTGACATTAATCAAAGGCAAACTATAACAGGTTTCAAGCACACTATGACATAAACATTGAGAGAGTAGAAACTGTATTTTTTTTATTATGGAGCAACCACTGTGAGTATTTTTCTCTAATGATATACAGTATATCATATTAAATACTGTTTTAAGACAATTTTAATGGATATTTAACTTATATCATGGTATAAAAGAGATATATGGCTCCCTCTGTTTAAAACAACACTATTTTTTATAAATTTCAATATTTCATTTGTCAATAAATATATAACTCATGCAGATCTATTAAAATAATTCTGTGTGCTTTAGGAGTAATTGAAGATTATATTTGTTAAAAGTATATTTTGATTTAGAAAGTCTTTTCCTCTGCCTATGTCTTGTAGGTTGCTGCCAAATTTTTCTTCTATCACCTTCAGGGCTTCGGGTTCCATGTTGAGATCTTTGATCCATGTGGAGTTGATTTTTGTACAGGATGAGAGGTAGGGGTTTAATGTTGTTCTTCTACAAATGGTGGTTCAGTTTTGCTAGCACCATTTGCTGCACAGGAAATAAGGTCAACAGTCCACAAATTGGACCTCATCCAACTCAAAAGCTTCTGTACAGAAAAAGAAAAAAATCAAGAAAGTGAAGAGAAAACCCACAGAGTGGGAGGAAATCTTCAGTAGTGATACATCTGATGAAGCATTAACATCCAGAATATATAGACTACTCAAAAAACAAAGAAGAAAACAAATGACCTACTCAAAAGATGGAGTAAACAGCTGAACAGAGACTTCACCAGTGAGGAATTAAAGATGGCTGAGAAACATCTTAAACTGTGTTCAACATCATTAATAATTAAGGAAATGCAAATTAAAACCAATCTCAGATATCATTTCACTCCCATACGACTGGCTAGCAAAGGTTGCTGGGAAAGGAAAACACTTAGCAGTGGTGCTGATGGAAATGTAAACTTGTACAACCATTATGGAAAGCAGTGTGGAGACCCCTTAAAAGACTCAAACTGAGGGGCTGGAGAGATGGCCTAGCGGTTAAGAGTGCCGACTGCTCTTGCAGAGGACCCAGGTTCAATCCCCAGCACCCACATGGGGACCGAGAACCGTCTGGAATTCCAATTCCAGGAGAACTCCAGTTCCAGGGGAATCTGACACCCTCTTCTGACCTCTGTGGCATTGCATGACATGGGTGCGCAAACTTGCATGCAGGCAGTACATTCATACACATACAGAAATAAATAAAAATTAATAAAAAATAAATAAAGACTCAAACTGAGTCTACCACATCACCCAGTATACCACTCCTGGGTATATACCCACAAGACTTATTCTACTGCAAAGATACATGCACATCCATGTTTATTGCAGCTCTCTTCACACTAGGAAAGAGCTGGAACCAACCCAAATGCCCCTCAACAGATGAATGGATGACAAAAATGTGGTACATCTTCACAATGGAGTACTATTTAGCTGTAAAGAAAGATGACATTATGAAATTTGCAGGTAAATGGATGGAACTGAAGCCATTATGCTAAATGAAGTAACACAGTCCCAGAAAAACAAATGGCCAATGGTTTCCCTCATTTCTGGCTACTAACGACAAATCCCCAGTTGAAAGGCAAGCTGCAAAACATTATTGTTATATTTCTTTTTATCTGAAAGCAACTATGTTGTTATAATGTAAATATCTTAATAAGCTCTAGAATCAACCCACCACTTATTTTCAGACTCTGTAATTGCTGTATATGGGTAGATGGTATTTATTCATATTTCACATAAAATTAAAGGAGGAAAATATGAACTCCTAAACATTAAAAAATAAAAAGACTGAACAATGCAGGACATTTATGGCAGAATGCATGATGTGTGGTGGGGTGGGGAAGGGAAAGGGGAATATGTCTAAAGTGAATTGAAAAATGATGTCTGAAATACAGAAAACATCAGTTAAAAAGTGTATTTTGTACCTGAGTGTGGTGGTGGAACCCTTTGGCCCCAGCACTTGGGAGTGAGTTCCTGATCAGCTGGGGTTTTAGTGAGATCCTATCTCAAACAGATAAAAAAGTACCATTTTGTTAACCTAATAGTAGTCACTTTTTAATTTATTTTATATTTTATGTAAAGCAGTATAGTGCCTGGATGTATGTATTTTGTGGAAGTCAAAAGAAGGATGTCACATCTCCTGGAGCTAGAGTTTATGGATGGTTGTTAGTCACCATGTGGGTGTTGGATCTTCTGCAAGAACAGCCTGTGCTCTTAACCCCTGAGCTATCTTTCCAAGCCAAGAGTCACACTCTTAAAAGAGATTGAATCTGCCTTTCTCAGCAGCCATTGGTTTGCTCTCCTTAGTTGCTCAGAGAGGGCTGGAGATTCTTCCCCACCTCCCCTTGCTTCTGTTGGGATTTGGGTAGGTAAACCAGTCTTCAGTAGTTTGATCCACACCAAAGGACATGTAAGGGGACACAAACTTAACTGTGAGGACCGGGGTTCGATACCCAGCACCCACGTGGCAGCCGAGAACCGTCTGAAACTCCAATTCCAGGAGAACTCCAGTTCCAGGGGAATCCGACATCTTCTTCTGACCTCCGCGCCATTGCACGACACGGGTGCACAAACTTGCATGCAGACAGTACATTCATACACATATGTAAATAAATAAAATTAAAAAATAATTTGAATGTTTGTGCTTTTATAATGTATAATGTCTTGGATCAAGTTTATTTTTATTTATCTTATTCATGTTTACATCAATGATCCCACATTAAATTTAGAGATACATTTACTTGAAACTACAACTTTTTTCTTAATTCTTATTGAGCTTTTGTACATTTCATACATTTCTTAATCAAATTTAGACCTGGTCCACCATCTATGGTGGAACCAGATTTCATTCATTCTGCCATACAGGTTAAGTCCCATCTTGTATCTTTTTCTCAGTCTTTTTAAAACTTTTTTGATGCAGAAGTTTATAGTTTTGGACAGTTCTTTGAACAAGTCTTTTATTCTCCATACATATATCAAAATTACAAAATCTGAAAACAAACTCTAGGTTGATTCTAAAACAACTTTACAGTGGAACTCTTTACCAGTGACCCATCTGACAAAGTTTTAACATCCAGAAGTAAATTTTTATGCTTAGGTTTCACATTTTTTTCTTTTAACTTTATATTATTCTAAAATATGAATATATACCTTCCACCCATGTACATTAATTACCATGCCTGAAAGTAAGTAGTAAGTTAATTCTAGGGCTCATTAAGATATTCATATTATATCATCACAGTTGCTTTCACATAGAAATATAACAATAACATTCCTCAGATTTTCTTTCAATTTTGGGGGATTTGTGGATTTGTGGATGCTCGCTTCTTGCACTTACAAAAGGATGTTTCTCACCCATCTTTACTTTCTCATTGGTGAAGTCGCTGTTCACCACTTTACTCCATCTTTTGAGAGAGTCATTTATTTTCTTCTTTGTTTTTTGAGTAGTTTATATATTCTGGATGCTAGCATCCAGAAATGAGGGAAACCATTCCCCATTTATTTTTTTTGGGGGGGGAGGGGCCGTGTTACTTCACTTAGCATAATGGCTTCAAGTTCCATCCATTTACCTGCAAAGCTCATGCTGTTATCTTCATTTACCTTTGCATAGAACTCCATTGTGTAGATGTACCACTTTTTTGTGATCCACTAATCAGTTGAAGGGTATTTGGGTTGGTTTAAACACTTCCCTACTTTGAAAAAAGAGCTGCAATTAACATAGATGTGCTTGTATCTTTGGGGTAGGAGGAGTCTTGTGGGTATATAATAAGGAGTGGTATGGCTGGGTCAGGTGGTGGACTCATTTTGAGCCTTTTAAGGGTTCTCCACACTGCTTTCCACAGTGGTTGTAAGAGTATATATTCCCACCCACAGTAGATGAGTGTTCACTTTTCCTACAACCTCTCCAGCATTTGGTGCCTTTTGTTTACTTGATCTTAGCCAGTATTACTGGAGTGAGATGACATCTTAGACTGGTTTTATTTTGCATTTCATTAATTATTACTGATGTTGAACACTTTTTAAGATGTTTCTCCTACCACAGAAAGAAGAGTGTAGCCAATATTTGGGAACCATCCTGACATGGTTGGCTCTATTGGCTACACTCGGGGGCTGGAGAGATGGCCTAGCAGTTAAGAGCACCGACTGCTATTACAGAGGACCTGGGTTCGATACCCAGCACCCACATGGCGGCTAAAAACCGTCTTTAACTTCAGTTCCAGGGGAATTGGACGCCCTCTTCTGACCTCCGCGGCATTGTACGACACGGGTGAACAAACCTGCATGCAGACAGTACATTCATACACATATGAAAAAATAAATAAAAAAAATATTGACTACGCTCTTCTTTCTGTGGTAGGAGAAAAGAAGAAAATGTGCCCTCACATAATCTTCCATCAGACCCATTTTCACAATTTAAACTATGCAATATGGCATATTAGTGAACCACATTTTTAATTTGTGAAACAAATAGGAATAGCTCTCTACATCCTTTGTAATGAAGAAGAAAAACAGATATAAAGGTATTTGTGAATTCAAAAATGCCCAAAGTTCACATAAAGAGAAGAGTAGTATCCTTTTAAAATAAACAAAAGGAGGTTTCTCACCTGCCTTTACTTCCTCATTGGTGAAATCCCTGTTCACCTCTTTACTCCATCTTTTGAGAGAGTCATTTATTTTTTTCTTTGTTCCTTGAGTAGTTTATATATTCTGGATGTTAATGCTTTGTCAGATGAATCACTGGTGAAGATTTCTTCCCACTCTGTGGGTTTTCTCTTCACTTCCTTGATTGTTTCTTTTGCTGTACAGAAGTTTTTGAGTCTGATGAGTTTCCACTTGTCTGCCGCTGACCTTATTTCCTGTGCACCTGCTGCTTGATTTAGAAGGTCATTTCCTACTCCTATGTCTTCTATATTGCTCCTAGCTTGTTCTTCTATCGCCTTCAGAGTTTCATGTTTTGCAATGAAGTCTTTGATCCATTTGGAGTTGATTTTTGTTTTTTTTTAATTTTTTAAATTTTATTTATTTCTGTATGTGTATGAATGTACTGTCTGCATGCAAGTTTGTGCACCCGTGTCGTACAATGCCGCGGAGAGGGTGTTGGATTCCCCTGGAACTGGAGTTCTCCTGGAATTGGAGTTTCAGACGGTTCTCGGCCACCGTGTGGGTGCTGGGGATCGAACCCGGGTCCTCTGTAAGAGCGGTCGGCGCTTTTACCCGGTAGGCCATCTCTCCAGCCCCTGGAGTTGATTGTTGTACAGGGTGAGAGGTAGGGGCTTAATTTTGTCATTCTACATATGGCAATCCAGTTTTGCCAGGACCATTTGCTGAAGATGCTCTCTTTCCTCCAATGAGCTTTTTTGGCCCCTTTATCAAATATGAGGTGGCTGAAATTGTATGAGTTCAAGTTTGGATCTTCAATTTTGTTCCATTGTTCAGCAGGTCTGTTTTCGTGCCAGTACCAGGCTGCCTTTATGACTATGCACTGTATACATATAGCTTGAAGTCTGGTAGAGCAATCCCCCCTGTATTGCATTTTTTTTTTTTTTTTTTTTTTTTTTTTTTTTTTTTTTGCTCAGGGTTGCTTTAGCTATTGAGGTTCTTTTGTCCATATGAATTTTAGGATTTTTTCCAAGTCTGTGAAGTAAATCATGGAGACTTTAATTAGGATTGCATTGAATCAGTATATAAATTTCAGTAGAATGGACATTTTTACTATGTTAATTTTTCAAATCCATGAGCAGGGGAGGTTTTTCCATCTATTGATGTCATTTTCAATCTCCTTCAGAGGTTTAAACTTTTCGTTGTAGATATCTGTGGTGTCTTTGGTTTGGTTTGCTCCTAGGTATTTTATTATATTTTTTGGAGGCTACTGTGAGTGGAAAAGTCTCCTTATATTCTTTTTCCAGTTGTTTGTTGTTGATGTAAAGAAAGCTGTGGTGGTTTGAATGAGAATTTTCCCATGGACTTCAAGTATTCAGATATTTTGTCCCCAGGTGGTGATTTTTCTAGGTAATTTTGTATCCTACCACTTCACTGAAACTTGTTTCTAGGAGTTTTCTGGTGGAATTTTTAGCGTCCCTCAGGTAAACTATCACATCATCTGCAAACAGGGATAGTTTGACTTCCTCTTTTCTTATTAGTACTCTTTTAATTCCCCTTTCTTGCCTTATTCCCCTAGCAAGGGTTTCAAGCACTATACTGAAGAGGAGTGGTGATAGGGGGCAACCTTGCTGGGTTCACCACACAATTCTGAATAATGGATGAGTCAGAGAAGAAATAAAGAATGAAATAAAAGTATTTCTGGAACTGAATGAAAAAGACAATACAGGGCTGGAGAGACCACATAGCGGTTAAGAGCACTGACTGCTCTTGCAAAGGACCTGGGTTAAATCCCCAGCACCTGCAATGGCGACAGAGAACCTTGTTTAACTCCAGGTCCAGGGGAATCCAACGCTCTCTTCCTACCTCTGTGGCCTTGCACGACACGGGTGCACAAACATACATGCAGACAGTACATTCATACACATAAAAAATAAATACATTTTTTAAAGGACAATACAACACAGCAAAACCCGTGGGATACTCTAAAAGCAGTCTTAAGAGGGAAATTTATGGGCTGGAGAGATGGCTTAGCGATTAAGAGCACCAACTGCTCTTGCAGAGGACCAGGGTTTGATTCCCAGCACCCACATGGCGGCTGAGAACCTTCTTTAACTCCAGTTCCAGGAGAATCTGACGCCCTCTTTTGACCTCCGCAGCATTGCACCACACAGGTGCACTAAGCCTAGGGAACAATCTTTGGAAGAGGGGGGGCGGTAGAATGTAAGGGCTGCGATTGGGGTGAATGGTGAAACTACAATATAGACTGGACACTCATTTGATCAACTTGATTGAACATACAAGCCCCCCTGCTGGATGGTGGGACCCATGAGCTGTGTGGGTCTGGGCACAACTGCTTGCAAATTGGTTTTACATGAAGGATGCTTGTACTCACAAATTATCACTTAATTTTTAAAAAATGAAAACAAAACAAAACAAAAAAGAGAAAGATGCAGAAAAGTTATGGCAGAATGCATGATCTGGGATGGGTAGGGATGGGGTGGGGGGAAGGGAAGGGGATATATGCCTGAACTGAATTGGAAAATGATGTATGAAATACACAAAGCATCAATTAAAAAAAAATAAATAAAAAAACCTACATGCAGAAAGTACATTATTGCATAAAAATAAATAAAAAATTTAAAAAGTAAAAGGTTAAATAAAAAAAATAAAAAAAAAAAAAAACAGAAAGGGAACAAATAAATGACAACACAACAGCTAAAAAACACTGTGAAAGAACAACAACAAATGGACTCTAATCCCAACAAACCGGAAGGAATAACAAGAATCTGAGCAGAAATCAATGATATAGAAACAAAGAAAGCAATACAAAAAATCAAGGAATCCAAAGCTCGTTCTTTGAAAAGATAAACAAGATAGACAGATCTCTAGCCCAGTTAACCAACAGAAAGAGTAACTCCAAATTAATAATATTCATAATGAAAAGGGAAACATCACAACAGATAAAGAAAAGATCCAAGCAATCATATGGGCATACTTCAAAAATCTATACTCTACTAAGTTTGAAAACCTAAGAGATATGGATGAATATCTGAATCCTAGGAACCAACAAAGATTAACCAAGAGAATGTTGACAGTTTAAACATACCCATAACATTTGAGAAAACTGAAGAAGTAAGTAAAAAAATTTCCCCCAACTAAAAAAAAAAAAAAAAAAAAGCGCAGCCCCAGATGGTTTCAAAGCAGACTTCTATAAAATATTTAAAGAGGTCCTACAACATTTACTACTCAAACATTTCAGAAGGATACGGAGGGAAATCTCCTAAACATCTTCTATGAAGCTAGCATTGCTCTAGTACCAAAACCAGGCAAAGACACAACCAAAAAAGAAAACTATAGACCCATCTCATTAATGAACATAGATGCAAGCAATTCTCAAGAAAATACTTGCAAATTGTATACAGACCCACATCAAAAAGATCATATATCATGATCAAGTTGCATTCATACCAGAGATTCAGGGATGGTTCAACATACATAAATAAATATATTTCATAAAACATATAAATTGACTGAAAGACAAAAATCATACAATCATACATAAATAAATATATTTCATAAAACATATAAATTGACTGAAAGACAAAAATCATAAAATCATCTCAATTGATGCTGAAAAAGCCTTTGACAAGATCCAGCATTTATTCATGTTTAAAGTTCTAAAAGGAATTGGACTGAAGGGAACATTCCTAAATATAATCAAAGCCATATTCAGCAAACTCACAGCCAACATCATCCTAAATAGAGTGAAATTAGAACCATATCCCTTAAAGGCAGAAACTACTACTTTTATAAAAATTCTATTGAAATAATATTAAACTGGAAAATAATTTGAGATAACCATATCTGACACCTGAATATTTCAAATTTTCCTTCTAAGAAGTGGAATATTTCATTCTATAAAGTTATCTTGCTATATCATATATATTTTTGTCCTTTTTATTGAACTCATTTTTTAAAAATTCTATTTTTAATTAATTTATTACATAGCTATTCAATGGCAAGAATCATTTTCTTTTTTATATTGTATTTATTAATTTTATTTTTGTGCATGAGTGTTTTGTATGTAAATTCACCCCTGTTGTACAATGCCAGCAGAGGTCAGAATAGGGTGTCAAAGCCCAGTCCCCCCCTGGGACTGGAATTAGTCACCATGTGTGTGCTGGGAATTGAATCCTGGTCCTCTGCAATAGCGGCTGCTGAGTGCTGAGTCATCTCTGCAGCTCCTAAACAGATTTTTCAATAGCAATGCGTTTTAGAGGACATTCCTTATGCACAGGCTTACATTTTATTTTATTAGTTATTCTTAACTCTATAATTATGTTTTCACATGTGAAGTATGTTTTAATCTTAGGAGACATCTTTGTAGAATGTCTGCAAATGTATAATTATGATCATCATATATTTTCCAAATATCATCTAATTTTTAAAATTATAAGCATTCACACTCCTATAAGAAGGGTCTTAATCATTTCATAAATTCATGCCATTTTCTGATTTTTTTAATCTCAGCTGGTTATGGATAATGTCCTTGAAAGTTGTTAGTTCTAACATGCAACAAAACAAAACAAAACAAACACAAAAAACAATACACTTAGGATACTTTCAAGAGCCTAAATGTCAATTTGATTCCATAGTTGAAAATATTGATGAGCAGTTACTTGAATTTAATTAAGTTTGTCAATCAATTCAAAAAGTAAAAATGATACTATGGATTTAAAGGAACAGGAAGAATGGAATGAGACTTCTTTCTCCATCACAAAGACAAACTCACAATGGGTAAAATAATTAAATGACAGTCCTGCAAATATTAGACCAAGAGATTAATACCCAGAAATAAAGTTTTAATTCATTGGGAAAGGGAAGAATTATTTTTACAAGTCTTATAAAACACAGGAAACAAAAATTAACAAGTAGGTTTACATTAATTTTAAATGTTCCTATCAAATACAAGAATGTTTATGAGTTACCACAAAACCTCTAATTTATGTGTCTATGTAGGTGCAAGCAATCATATCATGCCATACATATGCAAATTGGAGGATAACTTAGGGTGTCGGTACTTGACTTCCAGCTTATTGATACAGGGTATTGGTACTGCATATGCCAGACTGGCTGGCACAGTACTGCATAATGATTATCTGAGCTATGCCTCCTGTCTCCTGTCTCCTGGTAGGATGAGCATGCTGTTGAGAATCCTTGCTTCAGCTGGGTTCTGCGATTCCACACTATACACACAAACAAGTTGGGAGATTTTTTTTTTTATTACTTCTTCAGTTTCCTCAAATGTTATGGTATGTTTAAACTGTCAACATTCTCTTGGTTAATCTTTGTTGGTTCCTAGGATTCAGATATTCATCCATATCTCTTAAGGTTTCAAATAGTAGAGTATAGATTTTTGAAGTATGCCATATGATTGCTTGGATCTTTTTCTTTATCTGTTGTGATTGTTTCCCTTTTTAATTGAATATTCTATTAATTGGAGTTACTCTTTCTGTTGGTTAACTGGGCTAGAGTCTGTCTATCTTGTTTATCTTTTCAAAGAACGAGCTTTGGATTCCTTGATTTTTTGTATTGCTTTCTTTGTTTCTATATCATTGATTTCTGCTCAGATTCTTGTTATTCCTTCCGGTTTGTTGGGATTAGAGTCCATTTGTTGTTGTCTCTCACGTGTTTTTAGCTGTTGTGTTGTCATTTATTTGTTCCCTTTCTGTTTTTTATTTTTTTTTTTAGTGTTTTTTTTTTTTTACCTTTTATTTTTAAATTTTTATTTATTTTTTGCAATTAATGTACTGTCTGCATGTAGGTTTTTTTTAATTTTTTTTTTTTAATTGATGCTTTGTGTATTTCATAATCCTTTTCCAATTCAGTTCAGGCATATATCCCTTCCCTTCCCCCCCACCCCATCCCTACCCATCCAGATCATGGCATTCTGCCATAACTTTTCTGCATCTTTCTCTTTTTTTGTTTTGTTTTGTTTCAATTTTTAAAAATTAGTGTAATTTGTGAGTACAAGCATCTTCATGTAAAACCAATTTGCAAGCAGTTGTGCCCCCCACCCACACAGCTCATGGGTCCCACCATCCAGCAGGGGGTTGTATGTTCAATCAGTTCAATCAAGTTGATCAAGAGTGTCCAGTACTATATTGTAGTTTCACCATTCACCCCAATTGCGCCCTTACATTTCACCGCCCCCCCTATTCACAGATTGTTCCCTAGGCTTAGTGCACCTGTGTGGTGCAATGCTGCGGAGGTCAAAAGAGGGCGTCGAATTCCACTGGAACTGGAGTTAAAGAAGGTTCTCAGCCGCCATGTGGGTGCTGGGAATCAAACCCGGTCCTCTGCAAGAGCCAGTTGGTGCTCTTAACTAAGCCATCTCTCCAGCCCATAAATTTCCCTTCTTAAGACTGCTTTTAGATATCCACTTTTGCTGTTTTTTTCCTTTAAAAAATGTATTTATTTTTATGTGTATGAATGTACTGTCTGCATGTATGTTTGTGCACCCGTGTCGTGCAGGCCCCAGAGGTAGGGAGAAGAGCGTTGGTTTCCCTGGAAATGGAGTTAAACAAGGTTCTCTGTCGCCATTGCAGGTGCTGGGATATTAACCCAGGTCCTTTGCAAGAGCACAGTGCTCTTAACCGCTATGTGGTCTCTCCAGCCCTGTATTGTCTTTTCATTCAGTGTTCCAGAATATTACTTTTATTTCATTCTTATTTTCTCCGACTCATCCATTATTCCAATTGTGTGGTGAACCCACAAGGTGCCCCCTATCACCACTCCTCTTCAATAAGTGCTTGAAACCTGCTAAGTGGGAATAAGGCAAGAAGGGGAATTAAAGAAGTCTAATAAGAAAAGAGGAAGTAAACTATCCCTTTTGTGCAGATTTGTGATAGTTTACCTGAGGGACGCTAAAATTCCACCAGAAAACTCTAGAAACCAGTTTCAGTGAAGTGGTAGGATACAAAATTACCTAGAAAAATCACCACCTGGGGACAAAATATCTAATACTTGAAGTCCAGGGAAAATTCTCATTCAAACCACACACGCGTTCTTTAATCAACACAAACAACGGAAAAACGATATAAGGGATTTTCACTCACAGTAGCCCCAAAAAATATAAAACAATACCTAGAGCAACCAAACCAAAGGACACCAAGATATCTAACAACGAAAATTTAAAACTCTGAAGGAGTTGAAAATGAAATCAATAGATGAAAAAACCTCCCCTGCTCATGGATTTGAAAAATTAACATGTAAAAATGTCCATGCTACTGAAATTATTATACTGATGCAATGCAATCCCAATTAAAGTCTCCATGATTTACTTCACAGATTGGAAAAAATCCTAAAATTCATATGGACAAAAGACCTCAATAGCTAAAGCAACCCTGAGGCAAAAAAAAAAAAAAAAAAAAAAAAAAAAAAAAAAAATGCAATACAGGGGGGATTGCTCTACCAGACTTCAAGCTATATTACATGCAATAGTTCATAAAGGCAGCCTGGTACTGGCACGAAAACAGACCTGCTGAACAATGGAACAAAACATGAAGCATCCAAAATGAAAGCTCAAAAATTCAAGCCACCAATTTGATAAAGGGGCAAAAAAAGCTCATTGGGGAAAGAAGCATCTTCCGCAAATGTGTTCCTGGCAAAACTGGATTGCCCTAATGTAGAATGACAAAATTAAAGCCCCTACCCCTCACCCTGTACACAAATCAACCCAGGTGGGGAGAGATGGACTACCGGGTTAAAGCGCCGACCGCTTTTACTAGAGACCCGGTTCGATCCCCAGCACCCACACTGTGGCCGAGAAACCGTCTGAACATCCAATTTCCAGGGAACTCCCGTTCCCGGGGAACCAACACCCCTTCTTACCTCCGCGGCATTGTACGAACGGGTGCACAAACATACATACAGATACAAACATAACAAAAAAAAAAAACTAAATTTAAAAAATTAAAAAAAAACAAAATCAACTCCATGGATCAAAGACTTCATTGCAAAACATGAAACTTCGAAGGCGATAGAAGAACAGCTAGGAGCAATATAGAGACATAGGAGTAGGAAATGACTTCCTAAATCAAGCAGCAGGTTCACAGAAATAAGGTCAGCGTCCAGACAAGTGGAAACTCATCAGACTCAAAAACTTCTGTACAGCAAAAGAAACAACAAGGAAGTGAAGAGAAAACCCACAGAGTGGGAAGAAAATCTTCACCGTGATTCATCTGACAAAGCATACATCCAGAATATATAACAACTCAAGGAACAAAGAAAAATAAATGACTCTCTCAAAAGATGGATAAAGAGGTGGAACAGGGATTTCACCATGAGGAAGTAAAGGAGGTGAGAAACCTCCTTTTTATTTTTAAAAGGATACTACTCTTCTCTTTATGTGAACTTTGGGCATTTTTGAATTCACAAATACCTTTATATCTGTTTTTCTTCTTCATTACAAAGGATGTAGAGAGCTATTCCTATTTGTTTCACAAATTAAAAATGTGGGGTCACTAATATGGCATATTGCATAGTTTAATTGTGAAAATGGGTTGATGGAAGATTATGTGAGGCACATTTTCTTCTTTTTCCTACCACAGAAAGAAGGCTAGTCAATATTGTTTTTTATTTATTTTTTCTATGTGTGCGAAATGTACTGTACTGCATGCAGGTTTGTTCACCCGTGTCGTACAATGCCGCGGAAGGTCAGAAGAGGGCGTCCATTCCCCTGGAACTGAGTTGTGAGTTAAAGACGGTTTTTAGCCGCCATTGTGGGTGCTGGGTATCGAACCCAGGATCCTCTGTATAGCCGTCGGTGCTCTTAACTGCTAGGCATCTCTCCAGCCCCCGAGTGTAGCCAATAGAGCCAACCATGTCAGGATGGTTCCCAAATATTGGCTACACTCTTCTTTCTGTGGCTAGGAGAACATCTTAAAAAGTGTTTCAACATCAGTAATAATTAATGAAATCAAAATAAAACCATCTAAGTGATCATCTCACTCCAGTAATACTGGCTAGATCAAGAAAAAACGGCACCAATGCTGGAGAGGTTGGGGAAAAGGAACACTCATCTATGTGGGTGGGAATTATATCTCTTACAACCACTGTGGAAAGCAGTGTGGAGAACCCTTAAAGGCTCAAAATGCGTCCACCACCGACCCAGCCATACCACTCTTATTATATACCCACAGACTTCCTCCACCCCAAGTACACAACACTCTATGTTAATTGCCGCTCTTTTTTTCAAAGTAGGGGGAGTGTTTAAACCAACCCAATACCCTTCAAACTGATGGATGACAAAAAAAGTGGTACATCTACACAATGGAGTTCTATGCAAAGGTAAAAAGATGACAGCATGAGCTTTGCAGTAATGATGGAACTTGAGCCATTATGCTAGTGAAGTAACACGGCCCCTCCCCCCCCAAAAAAAATAAATGGGGAATGGTTCCCTCATTTCTGGATGCTAGGCATCCAGGAATATATAAAACTATCTCAAAAACAAAGAAGAAAATAAATGACTCTCTCAAAAGATGGAGTAAAGTGGTGAACAGCGACTTCACCAATGAGAAAGTAAAAGATGTGAGAAACATCCTTTTGTAAGTGCAAGAAGCGAGCATCCACAAATCCACAAATCCCCCAAATTGAAGACAAATCTGAGGAGTTATTATTTTTTTTTATGTGAAAGCAACTGTGATGATATAATATGAATATCTTAATGAGCCCTAGAATTAACTTACTACTTACTTTCAGGCATGGAATTTATGTACATGGTGGAAGGTATATATTCATATTTAGAATATATTAAAGTTAAGAAAAAAATGTGAAACCTAAGCATAAAAATTTACTTCTGGATGTTAACTTTGTCAGATGGGTCACTGGTAAAGGTTCCACTGTAAAGTTTTTTTAGAATCAACCTGAGTTTGTTTTCGATTTTGTAATTTTGATATATAGAGAAAAAATTTTTCAAAGAACTGTCCAAAACTATAAACTTTCTGCATCAAAAAGTTTTAAAAAAGATGAGAAAAAGATTACAAGATGGGGACTTAACCTGTATGGCAGAATGAATGAAATCTGGTTCCACCATAGATGGTGGACCAGGTCTAATTTGATTAAGAAATGTATGAAATGTACAAAAGCTCAATAAGAATTAAGAAAAAAGTTTTGTAGTTTCAAGTAAATGTTAGCTCTAAATTTAATGTGGGATCATTGATGTAGAACAATGAATAAGATAAAAAAATAAACTTATCAGACATTAGACATTATATATACACAACATTCAAGTTAATTTTTTAATTGATTATTATTTACATTGTGTATGAATGTAACTGTCTGCATGCAAGTTTGTGGCACCCGTGTCGTGCAATGGCGGAGGTCAGAAAAGATGTCGGATTCCCCTGGGAACTGGAGTTCTCCTGAATTGGGAGTTTCAGAACGGTTCTCGGCGCCCCGTGGGTGCTGGGTAATCGAGACCCAGGTCCCACAGTTAAGTTTGTGTCCCTACATGTCCTTTGGTGTGGAATCAAACTACTGAGACTGGGTTTACCCCCTACCCAAATCCCAACAGAAGCAAGGGGAGGTGGGGAAGAATCTCCAGCCCTCTCTGAGCAACTAAGGAGAGCAAAACCAATGGCTCTGAAAAGGCAGATTCAATCTCTTTTAAGAGTGTGACTCTTGGCTTGGAAAGATAGCTCAGGGTGTTAAGAGCCACAGGCTGGTTCTTGCAGAAGATCCACACACCCACCAATGTGACTAACACCATCCAAAACTCGCTCCGTGAGATGTGACATCCTTCTTTGACTTCCACCCAAACTACAACATCCAGGCCACTATTACTGCTTTAATCAGAAAATTAAATAAATTAAAAGGACTACATAGGTTACCAAAATGGTTACTTTTTTGGCTTTTTGAGATAGGATCTCACTAAAACCCCAGCTGATCAGGATACTCACTCCCAAGTGCTGGGGCCAAAGGGTTCCACCACCACACTCAGGTACAACAATCACTTTTTATATGATGTTTTTCGTATTTCAGACATCATTTTTCAATCATGTAGACATAGTCCCTGTCCCTTCCCACACCACCACATTCAGGCATTCCTGCCTATAAATTCCTCCATTGTCAGTCTTTTTTTTTGTAAATGTTTAGGAGTTCTTATATTTCCCTCCTTCTATTTTATCGTGAAATAGGAATGACATACCTCTACCCATATACAGCATTTACAGAGTCTGAAAATCAGTGGTGGGTCTATTCTAGACTTATAAGATATTAACTTATAACAACATGAGTTGCTTTCAGATAAAAAGAAATATAACATACATGGTTTTGCAGCTTGCCTTCAACTGGGGATTTGTGCTTAGTAGCCGAAATGAGGGAAACCATTGGCCATTTGTGTTTTCTGGGACTGTGTTACTTCATTAGCATAATGGCTTCAGTTCCACAATCCATTTACCTGCAAATTCCATAGGTCATCATTTCTTATGCTGAAATAGTACTCACATTGTGTAGATTGTACCAATTTTTGTCATCCATTCATCTGTTTGAGGGGCATTTGGGTTGGTTCCAAGTCTCTTTCTGTTGAAGAGAGCTGCAATAAACATGGATGTGCATTATTTTGCAGTAGAATGAAGTCCTGTGGGTATATACACAGGAGTGTATACTGGTGATGTGGTAGACTCAGTTTGAGTCTTATTTCATTTTTTATTAATATTTTATTTTATTTCTGTATGTGTATATTTTTTACATTTGCTGCATGCATGAGTTTGGCTACCCATTGTCATGCAATACTCACAAGGTCAGAAGAGGGGTGTCAATCTCCCTGGAACTGGAGTTCTATCTCCTGTGAATTGGAAATTCCGACGGTTCTCGGCCCCATGTGGGTGGTGGGATTGAACCTTGGTCCTCTGCAAGAGCGTCGGCACCTTAACCGCTAGACCATCTCTCCAGCCCCTCAGTTTCGAGTCTTTTAAGGGGTCTCCACACGGCTTTTCATAAGGTTGTACAAGTTTACATTTTCCATCACACCACTGCTAAGTGTTTTCCTTTCCCAGCAACCTTTGCTAGCCAGTCGTATGGGAGTGAAGTAATTGAGATTGGTTTAATATTTGCATTTCCTTAATTGATTGATGATGTTGAACCAGTTAAGATGTTTCCTCAGCCATCTTTAATTCCTCACTGGTGAAGTCTCTTTCAGCTTTTTACTCCATCCTTTGAGTAGGTTCATTTGTTTTTCTTCTTGTGTTTTTGGAGTAGTCTATATATTTTGGATGTTAATGCTTGCAATCAGATGTTTACTGGTGAAGATTTCCTCCCACTTGTGGTTTTCTCTTCACTTTCTTGATTTTTTCTCTTTTCTGTAAGAAGCTTTTGGATTTGGTGAGGTCCAAATTTGTGGACTGTTGGCCTAATTTCCTGTGCAGCACAGGTGCTAGCAAAAATGAACCACCATTTGTAGGAGAAAAAACATTAAACCCCTACCTCTCATCCGACAACATCAAACTCTCACATGGATCAAAGAGCTCAACTGGAACCCGAACCCGTGAAGGGAATAAGAAAAATTTGGCAGCAACCTACAAGACAAAGGCACGGAAAAGACTTCTAAAGTCAAAATACGTGCTTAACAAATAAACTGTCAATTACTCCTAAAGCACACAGAAGGTTATTTAATAGACGCAGTGAGTTATATAGTATGACAAAGGTAAAATTGAAATGTTATAAAAAATAGTGGTTGTTTTAAACGAGGGAGCCAGACTATCTCTTTTATACCATGATATAAGTTAAATCATCCATTAAAATTGTCTTAAAACAGTATTTAATTATATACTGATATCCTTAGAGACAAAATACACAGTGGTTGCTCATCATAATAAAAAAAATTCCAGTTTGTACTCTCTCAATGTTATGTCATAGTGTGCTTGAAACCTGTTATAGTTTGCCTTTGATTAATGTCACATAACACTCTAACTAATGCCAACTTGAGAAGGAAAACATTATTTCACATACATCTCCCAGGTCATAGCTCATCACTTCAGGAGCAGAGGTAGGAATGCAGGGCAGGAACATGGGCTTGGAGCTGAAGCCATAGGCCATGAGCAAACACTACTTCTGCCTGAGTCCCTTTGGCGGTACTCAACTGATTTCTTACATAATACAGGACCACTTGCTCATAGGAGGGCATCACTCACAGTGGGCCGGGCTGTCCTATAACCAACTCAACAATCAAGACATGGTTGTAAGCCGGTTCAATGGAGGCAATTCCCAAAGGAGGCCTTTCTACCCAGTTACATTAAGTTGATGGATAAAGCTATATAGATCAAAACCTTACCTTGAGAAAAAAATTATCATTGAAGAAATAAAATATCAAATATTAAAGAAAGACATCAAATTTATCCTTATTGTGTATTTGCAAAGTATATTACCAGACATTAACATTTTTTTCTTGGTCAATGAGGATTATATGTTTTTATTGGCTGTGAAATTTCACTTCAATTTTGTTACATAAACTACACACAGGTCCATATCATTTTTTCAATACTTTCTGCAGCAAGGCTACATTTCAAAAGTTTGCCTCGTATTGATGTGGCTTAATGAACGCAAATTTTCAATATTTATTCATTATTTATGTTTGTGCTTAGTAATGAAACACCAGCATTTATACACACCAACATGCACTTTTCAATTAAGATATATTTGCTACGCAATCTAGTTTCTAATTATGTAGTTGTATTTAAAGTTCAAAGCATAGAGATTATTTTAATTATTCAGAGAATAGCTTGAAGAAAGGTGAAATAAAAAATGGAAATCAGATTGATCATTTCAAATGAGGTCTTCTGGTAAAGCTCGAAATAATAAGAAAATAACTAATTCATTAACTTTGGGTTATTTCAGGTTATTTCCCTTCCATAAGATTAACAGAGAGAACTAATTCTTATGCCAACTGAAACTGTTCTGTTTAGAACTGTGCCTATTATCTCCCTAATTCTGATTTTCCAGAAGGTCAGATTGTTTCAGCGTGGTGACTGGAACTTTAGCATGAGTGACTCCCTTTTATTCTTACAGGAGCTTAGTCCGAAATAATACCTCTAACTTTTCTGTAGCAGCTAGATGAGGAGAATTGCTTAATAAATTATTCAAATAGTGAGTACCTTCTATTAAGAATGTTTGACAGTTTTTATGAGGAGAAATAATTGTTTTTACATTCCATGATACATGTATATTGGAGTTATTATTTTAGTTTGTTTTCAGTTTACCTCTAGCTAATGATTCAATTTATGAGGACACAAACTCTGTAAATAGGTTAATGTTACTTCAATTAAATTCACGTGTATAGTCAGTAAAGAGGCATGAGTGTATTAAAGGAAACCTGTCTATCTGAGTACAGTAAAGAAGAAAAAACACACATATAATGGAATTTTCCTTGGGCTCAATATAAATAAGATTCATGGCCTTTGTCAAACTATTAGTTAATCTGTGCAATGTTCTCAGACCTGTTTTTATATTTAATATGATTCCCAAAATCTCCTCCTGTAAATTAACAACAGTATTTTCAACTTTCCAAGATTTTTGAGCCACTACACACAAAAACACATAATTGAGAATTTACATACATTTGTTTGTGTGATTCAATATCTCATTTTTTATTGTTTTGTCAGATTATATGCGGGGTGGGACTTATTATGTTTCCAGTCTTTTCCAAGGACAGTTCAATGTCCACTTCTGACTCCATGGCATTACAACATGGAAATGGGTTGTACTACAATACATGGGAGAAATGCAATTAAAATATGTTAAACTAACATAAAATAGATAAGACAAAATATAAAAAGGGATATTTTGAAGAGGAAATCAGAATGTTTTATATTGACCTTTCATATTTGACATATAAAATTTTACTTCATACATGTTTACCAACTTGTTAAAAAGATAGTAGAGGGGCTGGAGCGATGGCCTAGCGGGTTAAGATGTGCCGACCGCTCTTGCGAGGACCCGGGTCGATCCCCACACCCCCACTGGGCGCTGAGAACCGTCGGAAACTCCCAATTCCGGAGAATCCGTTCAGGGGAATCCGAACCCCTCTGCGGCTCCGCGGCATTGCACGACACGGGTGCACAAACCGCATGCGGCACAGTACATTCATACACATAAACTAAATAAATAAAATAAAATTAAACTTAAATTCAACAAGATTGTGTAGAGGCTAGAGAGATAGCTCAGGCAGTTAATAGTGCCAATGCTCTTTGCAGAGACCCCTTGTTGTGATTTCCAGCTCCCATATGGGGCTAAGAGCATCTTTATAACTCAGTCCAGGGAATCTGACACCCTTGCTCTGACCTCCTCAGCAGTGCACAACACAGCTTGCACCTAACTTACATGCAGACATTACACTTCATGACACATCAAATAATAAATAAAAAGAAGTGCAACTTTTCCTTAAAAAAGGCGTAGTGTACAAGCCTATTTATATTTCATTAAATTTATAGATTACTGGAATTACCTTATGATTCTAATAAACATTTTTTACATAAACTGTATGCAATGGTTTACTCACGGGATGCCAAGAGAATAACATAATTTAATAGCTATGATTTTTTTGGCCGAATTGTTGTTACTCTATATTTGAAAAAAAAAAATATATATATATAATATATATATATTTATATAATATATATGAATGCGGGTTATGGGAGATATTTGTATAGGAAGTAGTGGAATTCCATATGAAGAGAAATGAAATGGAGCTTGTCTGACAATACACCAGTAAAAAAAATAGTGCATTCTTCTTGAGGGCAAGTAAAGAAGTTTAGTTATCTTGAGTCTATTAGAAGTCTAAATAATATCATGGAATTGATCTATAAGCTTGGTAATGTTGCTTTAATTATCTTCAGTAAGAATAATTATTTTTTGTTAATTCGGATAAAAATGCATTTTCTTTAAGTATTACCTGCTTTCCACTTAGTATTTGAAAAAGGATATTTGGGAAAGTAAAAAGGTAACATTTAAATATCCAGTTGCAAGTTGTTTTTGTCTTAAATTTACCTTCTAGGTATAATAGCTGTAATATAAGAGGCATTATCAATATCTCCTTTAAGAGGAAAATATTTGAGAAAAAGCCATACTAGAAATTCAGAGGGAAGGTTGAAGACAATTGGTATTATTTGAAAATTGATGAAGAACGAGGAATGTAATGTTCATTATTTTTATTTTTTGAACAAAGGTTATTTTGATGGGGAATGTAAAACAGTCATAATATATCTGCAAGGTATTTTATTGAATGTTTAGTTTAATTTTGTCTTAAAAGATGTACAAGCTTTATTTTAAAACCTTTTTTATAGCTGCTAGTACTATAAACATCTTTATATCATGAATTAAGTAGTAATAACTTCTCTGGGAATGTTTCAATCCCATCTCTAGAGTCAGCCTTTTGTTGAAGATAAACAGCACAGAACAACTTGCCAATATAGAAAAAGGGATTTGTTTGTCATTAAAATTGAGCCTAGTGGTTTGCACTGGTTTCTATCTTCCTTATAACACATTGCTATTTCCAGATGAGTCATAAAAATTGGCTGGATCTTACAATGGTAATGAGAATTGACAACTGTTGGAACACTTAATTTTGAGAGTTGTTCTTCGTTTCTATAATTTTTAGTTAACATGAATATGTGCGCAGCACTCATAATCAAGGGAACCAATGTAAAAAAAAGTATCTGCCTTTATATCATTTAGTTGAGTTTCCTCCCTGAGCTTATATTGGGGCTGACACGAAAACTATTAAAAACTTATATCCCCCACATTAGGTCCGTGTCGGACAGGACAATTAGAAATCCTTAAGTGTTCCCTCCGTATATTGATACTTTCCATTAGAAGCTGTATTTTGTTTTAACTTTAAGCCAGGCTTAAATGTACAAAGCTACTGGACCTGTATTTACCTATTTATTACTTACTTTTGGTCGGTGTATGTTCTTGGTAAAATATGATAAATTAGACTTCTAAATTAGATAATCCTTTCCATCGATGGTAGCTTTAACTATTATATGCCAATGGCAAGGAGGAAGCTGGTGTCTCCTCATACTTTCTATTGTAACTGCATGTCCTGGAGAGTCTTAGGGGTCTCATGTTACAGCATTTCCTCTTAGGGGGCAGTTTATATTCTGGAAAGGCTGGCTTGGAGGAGATCCACAGGCATAAGCTTCCTTTTATCTTCCCACAAAAGTTCCAAAACACATTTAACTGAAATCTCCATTGAAAAATCCCAAACAGAAAGAGAGGGCCCCAATGATGGCCCCAGGTTAGATTTTTATTTTTTTTTGCCCTCTATCCCAGCATTTTGGTTCTACATCACCGTTGTCTGGGAATCATGGGTTATATTTAACCATAGTTTAACATTTTAGCCTCTGACACTCAAGCTCCTGGCTCCTTTAACACATATTTAAGAATTGAATATAAAAAAAAAAAAAAAAAAAAAAAAAAAAAGAAAATTGTCTTTTTTTTGTGGTTTCCCATGACTTGAGACTGATTCTTCCCCACTGTTATCCTGGCTTACTTAAAGTTTCTCCTCCATGCTCACATTCTGGTCTCTGAGAAGCAAAAGGCTTCCTGTTCTAACTCTGTAGTTTCCTTTCTCCAGTTCACATTACTTTTTTATTCTTCTTGGCTCTTAGAAAACCTATTCATGTTCCCACTGATGGACACCCTATGCCACATCCTTAGGGGCGAATACTGGTGGACACAAAGAGAGGACGTGAGGTATCTAATAATAAAATATCACACAAAGACAATTAAATATTTAACAAAAGATAGGGGAATATGAGACTTCCTGGTCCAAAAACAAAGAGCCTATTTTTTGGTCTCTTTTAGACAGAGCTCTCCTGCCCTGTAGCTAACTGCTCTGGAACTCACTATGTTAGACCAGGACTAGACTCAATCTCACGATATATCCCTGCCTGCCCCCTAAGTGCTGTACTTTAAGTCATGCACCCCATCCCCTTATTTATTTATTTATTTTTTTAATTTTTTGGTTCTTTTTGAGACAGGTCTTCCCTGTAGCTCCTGCTGGTCCAGAACTCACTCTGTAGACCAGGCTGGCCTTGAACTCACAAAGACACGATGCCTACTGCTCCAATGTCAGGAATTAAGGTGTGTGCAACCACGCCGGTTCTTCTCCTTTGTTTATTTTTATGTACGTACATAGCGTTATAAATTTCCAACTTGGTTCTATTTTAATGTTTCCTGGAGGTTTTTGGCTGTTGCTTATTTTCATTTTCATTTAGGTCTGGGAGTTGTTTTATTTCTTTCTTCACGTATTTCTTTGACCCAAAAAATTATTCAGTATTGTTTTCTTGCTTATTATCTTAAAATTTATGTACACAAGAAGACATTCTTGATATTGATTTTTAAGCCAATTGGACAGTGTTCAGATAGGGATCTCATAAAAATTAAAAAAATATTCGTCCAGTAAAAAGGAAGACAACCAACTGGTAACGAGGAGCCCTGCTAGGTTGGCAGAGGACTGTTGGCCCAGCTGTACATCACATAGGAGTGATATTCGGATATTAACAATACCTGAAAACACATGGACCCAAAATTAAAATACAGCTCTGTATCTGAACGAAGACGTTCTCAAAAGAAGAAGCAAAAGTGGTAAACAGTACCTTAAAAAGTGTTCCACATCAGTAGAAATTATGGAAATGCAAAATAAATCTTTGAGATTTCAGTTTCCACCCCAATCACAATGGTTAAGATCAGGAAAAACAACCTGAAACAACAGAGGGGATGCAGCAGGAGGGGAAACCTCACTCACTTTTAGTGGAATTGCAAACTTGTAGTGGAGTCACTATGGAAATCAGCGCACAGAATTCTCAAAAATCTGAAAGATGACTATATAAGCACCAGGCTATATATAATCTCTATAATGAGTGTCTTGGGGTATGTGCCACTACTTGGCACATACCCCAAGACACTCATTATAGAGATACTTGTTCATCCACAATCATTGAGTCTATTCACAACTAGCCAGAGTAAAAAAAGAAGAAAAGAAATGTATTCCACTTAAATGTCCTTAAACTGAGGAATATTAATGAAAATATGGGACGGTACATGTACAGAATGGAATTCTATCAATGAACGAAGAAAGGGAAATGCTAAAGTTTGCAGTAAAATGGATGTATCTGGGAAAATAGACTGAGTGAACTGAGATGCAGAAAGATAATATGCCACAAGTTCTTTGTTATTTTTACATTCTAACTTCAGATTTTTTATTTGAGTACATAACCTCAAGTAACGCCTGAACCAGGTCAGTAGAAGGGGGTCATGGGTCAAAGGTGATCAAGAGGAGCTCTATAGAGAAGGACGGTAGTACCCATTCAAACAGTAGTACCATTCAAAGTGATCAAGAGGAGCTCTATAGAAGATGGTAGTACCCATTCAAAGAGTAGTACCATTCAAAGTGATCAAGAGGAGCTCTATAGAGAAGGATGGTAGTACCCGTTCAAAGAGTAATACCATTCAAAGAGCCAGAAGACCAGGATACCTGCTGCTAGGTGATGCATTCTAGACATGCTAAGAGAGCTGCATCCATGAAACCTCAACAAAATGGTTCCTGAAACAACACATGCATTATCATACAAGTCAACATGACAGTGTGGGTGGAGAAAATTTTCACAAGGTCCCACCCCTATAATGAATGTAGCCAATTAATGGCTGGCTGAGGGAGGGAGAATCAATCAGCTTTACCAGTGGTAGAAACCCACTGATAGATAAATCAATACCAAGTGTAAAACTAGGTTTAGAGATAATATAATTTCCTATGAAAAATTTAGGTCAAATGCAGGTAAGATTGCTTGGTAGGTTAAAGGTGCCTCAAGCTTGTTTACATGAATTCCTTCTTCATGGAAAATGTAAATATTGAAGGAAAGGACCAAGCACAGTTGATTAAGAATTTTGTCTTTTGACTCCATATGTGCACCATGTCACATGTCCATATAGATAAACATATGTATGTATATGTATGTGGTATGTGTGTACAAGCACACAAACGGAAGGAGAGGAGGGAGAGCGAGAGACTAATAAACTATTAAAACATATTCTGAAAAATAGGCAGTTACAAATATTATAATTAACTATTTATAGAGTTTAAATTATTCCATACCTAGTGATTATATGAGGAATATATGCCCATTAACAATAGCTATATATCAAATTATTTTCCTAATATTTTAGCACATTGTCAAATATGTCTTTTTCTATAGGGAAAAAGCTATCGCCAAGAACTCCTTATAGTTGCCAAACTATTGGTAGTATTACATTCCCCCTTAGCCTTTCATTTGCAATAGACCTTTTTTGGTTTTCCCATTTCAGAATAAATCACATCTTACTTTTTATAATAACATATGAATATTTTTAATATCGTTTTCTACTTATGTGCATTATTGTAACAGACTTGTATTTATCATAGAAAAATTTACCAGAAATTAAAATGAAAATTCACATATATTTCTTTTACACGTGTCTCTTTCTAGAATAATTTTATTAGTGTATATTTTATTATACAAAATGACACATTAGCATCATTTTACATATTATATAATTGATCCCAATTTTTCTCCCTATTCAAATGTTTCCCAAACTCTCTAAGTAGTCCCTTCCTATTCTGTAAATCCCCTATCTTTCTTTTTATATTTCATTTCACATTTCTTATATTATATTATACAATTGTAAAAAATATTTTCCACTTTTTTAGTACTTTATATGAGTACAATGTATTTTGACCATAACCACTCATCATTCATTTGATCATATCCCGCGGCAACTCCCCACTGCCCCCAACCTCCCTTTCTCAAATGCATGTTATCTAAGACAAAAAATATGTCCTCTTCTTCTATTATGTTTAAATATATTATCTACTAAGTCCAATTATCATCAACCATATGCAAATACAGGGTTGACCACCAGTGAATAGACAATGTACCACAGTGTTCCTCTCTGAAGAAAACTGACCATCCTAACCCTAGCAAATATCAACAACTCGAAAGTCCTCAAGTGGGGATGGAGCCATGTGAGCCTTCCCCATCCATACTGGAGAGTGACTGGTGTGTCTTGTACAGGTTTTGTGTAGGTAGTTATTGCTGTAGAGAGTCAGTGAGTGCAAAACCCTTGTGAGGTTCAGAAAACATCATTTCACTGCAGTCCTCCTGGTACTCTGGCTCTTACAAGCTATCCACCCTTTCTTCTGCAATTCCACAGTAACTTGGGCTCTTCAATTTGACCTGTTTGATACTTCTGCTGAAGGGTTAGTGCTGCACTAATTGATTGGTATACAGATAAGTATTTAAAGGTACTTGGATACTATATTAATTTGACAACATTGTGGTAGTAATAGTCTTTCATTTAGGGTAGATGATCTTCTTTGGCTAGATTCTTAGCTAGATTTATATTNAAAAAAAAAAAAAAAAAAAAAGCGCAGCCCCAGATGGTTTCAAAGCAGACTTCTATAAAATATTTAAAGAGGTCCTACAACATTTACTACTCAAACATTTCAGAAGGATACGGAGGGAAATCTCCTAAACATCTTCTATGAAGCTAGCATTGCTCTAGTACCAAAACCAGGCAAAGACACAACCAAAAAAGAAAACTATAGACCCATCTCATTAATGAACATAGATGCAAGCAATTCTCAAGAAAATACTTGCAAATTGTATACAGACCCACATCAAAAAGATCATATATCATGATCAAGTTGCATTCATACCAGAGATTCAGGGATGGTTCAACATACATAAATAAATATATTTCATAAAACATATAAATTGACTGAAAGACAAAAATCATACAATCATACATAAATAAATATATTTCATAAAACATATAAATTGACTGAAAGACAAAAATCATAAAATCATCTCAATTGATGCTGAAAAAGCCTTTGACAAGATCCAGCATTTATTCATGTTTAAAGTTCTAAAAGGAATTGGACTGAAGGGAACATTCCTAAATATAATCAAAGCCATATTCAGCAAACTCACAGCCAACATCATCCTAAATAGAGTGAAATTAGAACCATATCCCTTAAAGGCAGAAACTACTACTTTTATAAAAATTCTATTGAAATAATATTAAACTGGAAAATAATTTGAGATAACCATATCTGACACCTGAATATTTCAAATTTTCCTTCTAAGAAGTGGAATATTTCATTCTATAAAGGTATCTTGCTATATCATATATATTTTTGTCCTTTTTATTGAACTCATTTTTTAAAAATTCTATTTTTAATTAATTTATTACATAGCTATTCAATGGCAAGAATCATTTTCTTTTTTATATTGTATTTATTAATTTTATTTTTGTGCATGAGTGTTTTGTATGTAAATTCACCCCTGTTGTACAATGCCAGCAGAGGTCAGAATAGGGTGTCAAAGCCCAGTCCCCCCCTGGGACTGGAATTAGTCACCATGTGTGTGCTGGGAATTGAATCCTGGTCCTCTGCAAAAGCGGCTGCTGAGTGCTGAGTCATCTCTGCAGCTCCTAAACAGATTTTTCAATAGCAATGCGTTTTAGAGGACATTCCTTATGCACAGGCTTACATTTTATTTTATTAGTTATTCTTAACTCTATAATTATGTTTTCACATGTGAAGTATGTTTTAATCTTAGGAGACATCTTTGTAGAATGTCTGCAAATGTATAATTATGATCATCATATATTTTCCAAATATCATCTAATTTTTAAAATTATAAGCATTCACACTCCTATAAGAAGGGTCTTAATCATTTCATAAATTCATGCCATTTTCTGATTTTTTTAATCTCAGCTGGTTATGGATAATGTCCTTGAAAGTTGTTAGTTCTAACATGCAACAAAACAAAACAAAACAAACACAAAAAACAATACACTTAGGATACTTTCAAGAGCCTAAATGTCAATTTGATTCCATAGTTGAAAATATTGATGAGCAGTTACTTGAATTTAATTAAGTTTGTCAATCAATTCAAAAAGTAAAAATGATACTATGGATTTAAAGGAACAGGAAGAATGGAATGAGACTTCTTTCTCCATCACAAAGACAAACTCACAATGGGTAAAATAATTAAATGACAGTCCTGCAAATATTAGACCAAGAGATTAATACCCAGAAATAAAGTTTTAATTCATTGGGAAAGGGAAGAATTATTTTTACAAGTCTTATAAAACACAGGAAACAAAAATTAACAAGTAGGTTTACATTAATTTTAAATGTTCCTATCAAATACAAGAATGTTTATGAGTTACCACAAAACCTCTAATTTATGTGTCTATGTTGGTGCAAGCAATCATATCATGCCATACATATGCAAATTGGAGGATAACTTAGGGTGTCGGTACTTGACTTCCAGCTTATTGATACAGGGTATTGGTACTGCATATGCCAGACTGGCTGGCACAGTACTGCATAATGATTATCTGAGCTATGCCTCCTGTCTCCTGTCTCCTGGTAGGATGAGCATGCTGTTGAGAATCCTTGCTTCAGCTGGGTTCTGCGATTCCACACTATACACACAAACATACACACACACACACACACACAAACACACATACATAAGTGTGTGAGTGTGTGTGTCCTTGTGTGTGTGTGTGTGTGCGTATTGACTGGTTCTTACTGTGTAGTTAGATGGCCTCAAATTTATGATCCCATGACAAATGTATGGATTACAATTATGCAACACTATACTAGCTTATTTTAACTTTTAAAGGTTTTCTCCACTTCAACCACTTGAAACTGATTGTTAAATATATTTTTTGCAAGACTTGAATTTTTCAAGACTGGTATTTCATGATGAATTTTTCCAAAAGTGTTTTCCAGAAAATGCTCATATGTCCCATTAATGGTGAATAATGTTAGTATTTTCACAGAGATATCTCTAGCTCCTTATAACTTATATATAGTACCCAGAAATGACTACTAGAATCCATATTTGAAGTAGAAGATGAAACAAACATTAGGAGAAAAAAAATGAAATAAGTGTTTTTAGAATATTATAGATGGTTTGCTAACATTTACATAAATTATTTTATTTATTTTGGAAAATTAGAAACTTTTTAAATTGACCACCATAATCTCCTGCAGCCTCAGAATAAATTCTTTGGTTATATATCCAGGAATGGTATGACTGGTTCAAATGGTAGGTCCATGTTTAGTCTTTTAAGAGTTCTCCACACTGCTTTCCACACTGGTTGAATGAGTTTTCCAGCAGAATTTTCAATGCATGGCATGGAAGACATTGTCTTATGGTTTTTGAAAATGGATAATAATCAGATGAGACCATTTAATAATTAAAGAGAAGCTGTACCAATGAAATCTGCACAGTATGGTTGTCTAACAAGTTTTACACAATGACATTAGTATCGTCATTGTGGGTGTGGCAGTTTTCACTGGGTCCCAACTTGTGAGTGTGACAGGCAGTCAATGACTGCTGAATCAGTTTTCTATAGCAATGGCTCCTTGATTGGTCAGTGGTTACCAAGTACAAGGTGGTCAGTCCGTAAACACATGTGTATATAGGACCAACATTAATATATATATATATATATATATATAGATATAGATATAGATATAGATATAGATATAAATATAGATATAGATAGATAGATAGATAGATAGATAGATAGATAGATAGATATATTTATGTACCTATATGCCACATAAGATTAAGGAAGAGTTCATGAAATTGAGGGTGGGGGATATAAAGTAGTTGGAAGGGGAGAGCATGGGTGATAATGAATTAAATACAGTACTCATGCATGAAATCCTCAAAACTGTAAAAAATAAATAAAAATAATTTATGTTTAAGAAAATTTAAATTAATAAATTTCCAAATATATTAATGAAAAATTGGTACATAAAAATTATTTCCTGTAATATAATACCAAATAAAAGAGAAAAGATGAACATGAGATAACAATTCCTCCTTTGGTTTCTTAATTCCCCAATGGGAGTGTTAGTCCGTGCATATTTAATATGGCAGTGTTCATTTTGTTATAATTTAATTCATCTTATTTTTCATCAAGAAATCTTAATCATGTTGTATGTGTGATAAAGTTTACAGCTCAGATTTCTATTAAACAAATATTGTGATGCTTGTATTTAATAAGTTATGGGGTTCATGTTCCAGGAAGTGCTGCCAAATTGTTGTGAGTGAATGCACATCTGGGAAGGACTCTGGTTATATTAACATAGCTTACTTTCATATTTAATTGCATCTTGACGAAATTCCTCCATTATAAGCTTGGAGAAAACACAACTATTAATTGTACATAAAATCTGTTCTTATTGAAATTACAACATAGACGAAGATGATATGCTCATGTAACACAGGGACTATGTATTTAAATTCATGAGAAGCCAGAAAATTGATCTTCCACTGTTATTTCATCAAAGAAGCATTTTATTTATGTACAAAGCCACTCATTCAGAAAATGAATGACTAAATAAATAGCTTGGGAACATAAATTTATAGTTTTGAAGCAATCTGCTTTTTTTATTAATGTGTATTAATTGCAAACTAATGCCTCATTGTGGCATTTTTATACTTCTGTATAATAAATTTTGATCATGTTTATCCCCATTATCATTTCTTGACAATTTTGAAATGTGTGAAACATTTTGAAATAGGATATTTTCCTTGGATATTCTACCCCATTGTCACTAGTTTGGTTTAGTTTCTTATAAAATTGTCTGTACAGAAACCAAAGTTTTTCTGATATAAAAGTTTAAATGGCATTGCTCATCTTGGAGTAAGTTACCGAAGATCATGGAGGAATGAGTTTAAGTGCTAATGCCAATGATGTGATGATCCATTTAATATTCAGGCTAGATAGTGATATAAGGGAATTTTCATTATGTATTAAGATTTTTGAGTGGTTTTCACAAATACAACCATGTTATCTACAAGGAAAATTGATTTTGGTTTATGTTTAAAATGTATTTACCTTTTCTTTCTACCTATTTTACTAGAGAGGCACAACCATATAAAATCAATTAAACAGTGTGAGCGATGTGAGTATAAATTTGTTTGGATACTTCTGAGCTTATGGTAATGTTGCATTTCCCTATGTTTTTTTGTATTTGAAAATAACATAAGTTTAAAATTCCTTCAGCTCTTCTACAAATGGTGATCCAGGTTTGCCAGCACTATTTGCTGAAGATGCTATCCTTTCTCCAATGAGTTTTTTTTGCCCCTTTATCGAATGTGAGGTGGCTGAAATTGTATGAGCTCAAGTTTGGATCTTCAATTTTGTTCCATTGGTCAATGGGTCTATTTTTGTGCCAGTACCAGGATGTCTTTATTACTATGGCTCTGTAATATAGCTTGAAGTCTGGTAGAGCAATCCCCCCTGTATTGCATTTTTCATTCAGGAATGCTTTAGCTATTCGGGGTCTTTTGTTTTTCCATATGAATTTAAAGATTTTTTTTTCCCAAGTCTGTGAAGAAGCTCATAGGGATTTTGGTTGGGATTGCATTGAATCTATATATCAATTTGGGTAAAATGGACATTTTTCCAATCCATGAGCATGGGAGGTCTTTCCATCTTTTGATGTCATTTTTTCTTTCTTTCTTTCTTTCTTTCTTTCTTTCTTTCTTTCTTTCTTTCTATTTACATGTGTATGAATGTACTGTATGTTTGTAGGTTGGTGCACCCGTGTCATGCAATGCCATGCAGGTCAGAAGAGGGCATCAGATTCCCCTGGAACTGTAATTAAAGACAGTTCTTAGCCACCATGTGGGTGCTGTGAATCAAACCCGGGTCCTCTGAATGAACAATCAGAGCCATCTCTCCGGCCCCTGATGTTATTTTCAATCTCTTTCTTCAGGTTTTTTGTTGTTGTTGTTGTTGTTGTTGTTGTTGTTGTAGAGATCTTTGGTATCTTTGGTTAGGTTTGTTCTCAGGTATTTTATTATTTTTGAGGCTATTGTGATTGGAAATGTCTCCTTGTATTCCTTCTTCAGTGGCTTGCTGTTGGTGTAAAGAAAGGCTACTAATTTTTCCAGGTTAATTTTGTATCTCACCATTTCATTGAAACTCTTACTCATTTCAAGAAGTTTTCTGGTTGAGTTTTTTAGCATCCCTTAGGTAAACTATCATAATCTGCAAAAATGGAGAGTTTAACTTCCTCTTTTTCTGATTAGTACTCCTTTAATTTCCTTCTCTTGTCTTATTGCCCTAGCAAGTGTTTCAAAGCCTATGTTGAAGAAGTGTGGAAATACAGGGCAGCCTTACTGGGTTCCCACCTTAAAGGGTTTAAATGGTTCCATTTTTTTTCTCCATTTAGGATGATGTTGGCAGTGGGTTTGCTATATATGGCTTTGATCATGTTGAGGAATGTTCTTTTCAGTCTGATTCCCTCTAAGGATAATTCCCTCTAAGGATGCTGGCTTTTGTCAAAGGCTTTTTCTGCATCAATTGAGATGATCCTATGTTTTTTGTCTTTCAGTCCATTTACATGTTTATCATATTTATTGTTTTACTTATGTTAAACAATCCCTGCATCTCTGGTATGAATCCAACTTGATCATGATGGATGATCTTTTTGATTTGCATCTGTATGTTATTTTGCAAGTATTTTGTTGAGAATTTTTGTTTCTATGTTCATTAATGAGATGGATCTATAGCTTTCTCTTTTGCTTGTATCTTTGCCTGGTTTGGGTTTCAGAATGACGCTGGCTTTGTAGATGGAATTTGAGAGAATTTCCTCTATTTGTATACTTCTGAGCAGTTTGAGTAATAATGGTTGTAGGACCTCTTTAAATGTTTTATAGAATTTTGCTGTGAAACCATCTGGGCCTGGGCTTTTTTTAGTTGGGAGGTTTTTATTTTTTATTACATCTTCAATTTCTTCAAATATTATGGGTCTGTTTAAACTGTCAGTTTTTTCTAGGTTAAGCTTTGTTGGTTCCCAGGAGTCCAGATATTCATGCATTCCTCTTAGGTTTTCCAAATTTAGTAGAGTATAGGTTTTTGAAGTATTCTCATATGATTATCCGGATCTTATCTTTGTCTGTTGTGATGCTTCTCCTTTCATCAGGAATACTATTGACTTGGAGTTTCGTTCTTTCTTTCTTTTGTTTAACTGGGGTAGAGGTCACTCTATTTTGTTTATCTTTTCAAAGAACCAGCTTTTGGATTTGTTGATTCTATGTATTGTTTTCTTTCTTTCTATTTAATTGATTTCTGCTCTGATTTTTGTTATTTCTTCCTGTCTGTTGCTTTTAGGGTTCATTTGTTGTTATATTTCAAGTATTTTTAGCAGCAGTGTTAGATCATTTATTTGTTCTCTTTCTGTTTTTTTTTTTTTTTTTTTTTTTTTTTTTTTTTTTTTTTTTTTTTTTTTTAATACGGGCAACTTAGGGCTATATATTTTCCTCTCGACTGCTTTTAAAGTATCCCAAAGGTATTGTTGTGTTGAATTTTCTTTTTTGCTCAGTTCCATGAATACTTTTATTTCACTCTTTATTTCTTCCCTGACCCATTCATTATTCAGGACTGTGCTGTTTAGTCTCCGTGTGTTCAACTTGTCCTGTACAAAAATCAACTCCAAGTAGATAAAAGATCTTAACTTGAAACCCGAAATCCTGAAGGTGATAGAAGAAAAGTTGGCAACAACCTACAAGACATAGGTGTAGGAAAAGATTTTCTAAATAAGATACCATCTGCTCATGGAATAAGGTCAACTGTCAACAAATGGGACCTCATCAAACTCAAAAGTTTCTGTACAACAAAAGACACAATCAAGGAAGTGAATAGAAAACACACAGAGTGGGAGCAAATCTTCACCAGTGATACATCTGACAGAGCATTAATGTCCAGAATATATAGACTACTCCAAAAACAAAGAAGAAAACAAATGACCTACTCAAAAGATGGAATAAAACTGAACAGAGACTTCACTAGTGAGGAATTAAAGATGTCTGAGAAACATCTTAAAAAAGTGTTCAACATCATTAATAATTAAGGAAATGCAAATGGAAACCTCTCTCAGATATCATCTCACTCTCATACAGCTGGGTAAGATCAAGAAAACAAAAGACACCAAATGCTGGAAAAGTTGCTGGGAATGGGGAACACTCATACAATGCTGGTGGGAATGTAAACTTGCACAACCGTTATGGAAAGCAGTGTGGAGAACCTTAAAAGACTCAAACTGAGTCTACCACCTTAATCAGTCATAACACACCTGGGTATACCCAAAAGACTCATCCTACCACAAAGATACATCCATGTTTATTGCAGCTCTCTTCATAATAGTGAACAGCTGGAACCAACCCAAATACCCCTCAACAAACAAGTGGACGACAAAAATGTGATACATGTACACAGTGGAGTACAGTGGAAAAGAAAGATGACATGATGAACTTTGCAGGTAAATGGATGGAACTCGAAATCATTATGATAACTTGAAGTAACACAGTCCCAGAAAAACAAATGGCCAATGGTTTCACTCATTTGTGGATGCTAACACCAAATGCCCAGTTAAAAGGCAAGCTGAACAATATTATTGCTATATTTTTTTGTCTGAAAGCAACTATGTTGTTATAATGTAAATCTCTTAATGAGCTCTAGAATTGGCCCACCATTTCTTGTCAGACTCTGTAATTACTGTATATGTATGGAAGGTATGTATTCATATTTTAGAGTAATATAAAATTAAAGGAGGAAAGAACTAAAGGAACAGATTGACAAACTCCAGAAAGAACTAGAGGGAGAAAAAAAAAAGCAAACACTGAAAGAAAGTAGAAATACTGAAAAAGGAAGCCAACCAATGAAGTAAGGAGCACCAAGAAGAAATTGAAAAGCTCAAAAAGGAAATGGAAATACTAAAGAAAACAGGATGAAACGAAAAAGGAATTAGAACATTCATGTAATCAAGAAGAAAGGAAAGGAAAAAGCCTCAGAAGCAGAATAGAGGAAGCAGAACAAAGAATATCAGATCTGGAAGATAACACAGAGCAATTAAAAAGCTCAAATAAAGAATATGAAAATTTTAAAAATACACAAAAGTGGAACAATCAGGAAATATGGGACACTATGAAAAGATCAAACCTCTGCATCATAGGAATAGAGAATCTCAAGAATAGGCGAATCTCAAGAGAATAGTATTAATCAGATCTTCAACAGAATAATAGATGAAAATTTCCCTAAACTAAAAATAGACAAACCCATACAAATACAAGAATCACATAGGACTCCAAATAGACAAGATCAGAAAAGAAACTCTCCATGCCATAGCATAGTTAAAATGCTAGACACCCAAAACAAAGACAAAATTCTGAAGGCTACAAAAGAAAAACAAGACACGTACAAAGGGAAACCCATCAGAATTACAACTGACTTCTCAGCTCAAACCATGAAAGCAAGAAGAACATGGAGCAAAGCATTCCCAGTGTTAAAGGAGTATGGATGCCAGCCCAGAATACTTTACCCAGCAAAAATGTTGATTATAGTTGAAGGAGAGAGAAAAATCTTCCACGACATAAACAAGAAGATAGAATACATGTCCGGAAAACCAAGTCTTCATAAAATACTTAGAGCAATTCAAAGGGTAGAAGAGAAGAGCAACAATCCTCAAACACCTGGGAAAAGAAACTAATAACAACATAGCCATAGGAGTAAAATCAGAGGCTAGAAGTGCAAATGGATAATAAAGTGAAAGGAAGCAACATCCATCTTTCAATTATAACCTTAAATATTAATGGACTAAACTCCCCAATCAAAAGGCATAGACTGGGAGAATGGATTAGGAAACAAAACCCATTTCTATGATGTCTACAAGAAACCCATCTCGATTTCAAGGACAGGCACCAACTTAAGGTGAAGGGATGGAAGAAAATATTCCAAGCAAATTGTACCAAAAAGACAGCAGGTGTTGCTATGCTAATATCAGACAAAATAGACTTCAAAGCAAAAGAAATCAAAAGAGACAAAGAGGACCATTACATCTTCATTAAAGGAACAATTGACAATGAAAGTCTCACAATTATGAATAAATACACACCAAACACTGGTGCACCAAACTTTATAAAGACAATTCTCCTGTAAACTGGGATACCTGCAAGAAGAGAGGCAATAAGGCCCTGCTGTCGAAGACCTGATGTAAGCCTGGGAAAGATGTATTGAGACTGCACTTGCAAGTGTACAGTTCGTGTCTGGAATACCAGAGAGTGTTACCAAAGGCCACTAAACCAATAAAGCAAATATAGGTCTCCCTGAGTCAAGCAAGATGCCTCCGTCAGCACCAGCTACCTCACCTGCCTGGAAATACTGTGCAGCAGTGGCAGCCATATGTCTGAATATCCCAAATCTAATTGGCTATTAACTCTCTCCTTGGAGGAATAACCCACGGCTGATGCCACAAGCTTACATCCTCTAGTGGTTAGGAGATGTTATAAGCCACAGTAAAACCCTGTCATATTTTACAGAAAAAACATAATTCATGGATTAACATACCACCCAAACATCTGTGTTTATACCAAAGTAACCTACCATAACAATTAGTACTGTTTAAATACCTATATATCTAATTGCTTGTGCTTCATTAGTAGGATTGAAAGGTTATTCCTGGACCAACTGTCAGCCCATGAAAGGAAACAGCCAGAATTGACCAGAGTCCAAAACGACAGCTCCGGAGAAAGTAGACTGTTTTGCTTCTCGTCCACCTGTGCCCCTTTTCTAAGCCTAGGGAACAATCTGCCGAAGAGGGGGCATGGTAGAATGTAAGGGCTGTGATTGGGGTGAATGGCAAAAGTACAGCAATATAGACTGGACACATATTTGATCAACTTGATTGTACATAATAAGCCCCCCAGCTAGATGGTGGGACCCTTGGGCTGTGTGGGTTTGGTCACAACTGCTTGCAAAATGGTTTTACACAAAGGGTGCTTGTACTCATAAATTATCACTTATTGTTAAAAAATGAAAAAAAAATAAAGAAGTAATAGAAAAAAAAATAAAGACAATTATTCAGTATCTCAAGGCACAGATTAACCCCAGCACACTAATAGTAGGGGACTTCAATATCCCACTAAGTCCTTTAGACAGATCAACAGGACAAAGGATAAACAGAGAGGCATCTGAATTAAAGGATACAATACACCCAATGGACCTCACAGACATCTATTGAATATTTCACCCAAAAACCAGAGAATACACCTACTCAGCACCTCAGGGAACATTCTCCGAAAACAAGAAATATAGCTGGGACAACATGAAAAAATTTCAGCAAATATAAAAGATTGAATAATTCTTAAGCATTCTATTCAGACCAAAGTGCAATAAAACTCAATATCAACACAGGATAAACCTACAACCTAAAGAACACATGGAGATAACAAAAAACAACTCGTTCCTAGAGTTACTGAAGGTGGTCGAGGAAGAAATTAAAAAAAAAATAAACACATGTCCTGGAACGGAAATGACAATGATAGTCAACCAGCAAAACCTACTGGACACTTTAATTAAAGAGGCTCATAAAGGGAAGTATTACGGCTCTAAGGTGCCTACATAGAAAAAATAAATAAATAAACAAAGGAGGACCAGTGGACTGATCTAACACTGCAGCTAAAAATACTTGAGAAACAACAACAAATGAACCCTAAACGGAGCAGACAAGAAGAAATAACAAAAATCAGAGCAGAGATCAATGAAATAGAAACAAAGAAAACCATACAAAAAATCAATGAATCCAAAAGCTGGTTCTTTGAGAGAATAAACAAGATAGACAGACCTCTAGCCCAGTTAACCAAAAGAAAGAGGGAACAACTCCAAATCAACAGAATCAGTGATGAAAGGGGAAACATCACAACAGACAATGAAAAAATCCAGACAATCATACGGGACTACTTCAAAAACTTATACTCTACTAAGTTTGAAAACCTAGAAGAAATGGATGAATATCTGAAATCCTGGGAATCACCAAAGCTCAACCAAGAAGAGATCGACAGCCTAAACAGACCAATAGTACAGGAAGAAATCGAAGATGTAATAAGTAGCCTCCCAACCAAAAAATGCCCAGGCCCGGATGGATTCACGGCAGAATTCTATAAAATATTTCGTAAAGACTTACAACCATTACTACTTAAATTGTTTAGAAGGATACAAATGGAGGGACTTCTCCCAAATTCCTTCTATGAAGCCAGCATTACGCTACTACCAAAACCAGGTAAAGATACAACCAAAAAGGAGAACTATAGACCCATCTCCCTAATGAACACAGATGTCAAAATTCTAAACAGGATGCTGGCAAATCGCATACAGACCCACACCAAGAAGATCATCCATCATGACCAAGTTAGATTCATACCAGAGATGCATGGATGCTTCAACATATAAAAATCAATAAATATCATCAAACATATAAATGGAATGAAATACAAAAACTATACCATGATCTCAATTGACGTGGAAAAAGCCTTTGACAAAATCCAGCATCCCCTCATGTTTAAAGTCCTAGAGCGAACTGGACTGGAGGGATCATTCCTCAGTGTAATCAAGCCATATACAGGAAACCCACAGCCAATATCATCCTAAATGGGAAAATGACAGAAGCATTCCCCTTAAAGATAGGAACTCAACAAGGCTGCCCCCTGTTACCACTCCTTTTCAATATAGTGCTTGAAACCCTTCCCAGGGCAATAAGGCAAGAAAAGGAAATGAAAGGAGTTCTAATTGGAAAAGAGAAAGTCAACCTACCCCTTTTTGCTGATGATATGATTGTCTACCTAAGGGATGATAAGAACTCCACCAGAAAACTGCTAGAAATGATTAGACACTTCAGTAAAGTGTCGGGATACAAAATAAATCTAGAAAAATCAGTAGCCTTTCTTTAAAACAAGCAACTGAAGAAGGAATACAAGGAGAACTTCCCACTCACAATAGCCTCAAAAACAATAAAATACCTAGGAAAAAACCTAACCAAAGACACCAAGGATCTCTACAGCAAAATTTTAAACCCCTGAAGAAGGAAATTGAGAAAGACATCAGAAGATTGACAAAACTCCTATGCTCATGGATTGGGAAAATTAGTATAGTAAAAATGTCCATTCTACTCAAACTCATGTACAGATTTAATGCAATCCAAATCAAAATCCCCAAGAGCTTCTTCACGGGCTTGGAAAAAAAATCAATTTCATTTGGAAAAACAAAAGACCCCAAATAGCCAAAGCAACCCTGAGCAAAAAGAACAATACACAGGGGATCGCTCTAACAGACATTAAACTATACTACATGGCTAGAGTCATAAAAACAGCTTGGTACTGGCTCCAAAACAGGCCAGTTCACTAGTGGAACAAAACTGAAGATCCAAACCTAAGCACATACAATTTCTGCCATCTCATATTTGACAAGGGGGTAAGAAAACATAATGGAGGAAAGACAGCATGTTCAGTAAGTGGTGTTGGCAAAACTGGATCACCACCTGTGGAAGAATGAAATTAAACCCCTACCTCTTGCCCTGTACAAAATTCAATTCCAGACGGATCAAAGACCTCAATGTGAAACCCAAAACTCTGGAGGTGATAGAAGAAAAACTTGGCAGCAGACTACAAGACACAGGCATAGGAAAATACTTCCTACATCAGACATCAGCTACACAAGAAATAAGATCTACAATTGACTGACAAATGGGACCTCATTAAACTCATAAGCTTCTGTCCATCAAAAGAAACAATAAAGGAAGTCAAGAGAAAATCCGCAGTATGGGAGGAAACCTTCACTGCAGGTTTGACAAAACATTAATTTCTAGAGTATACAAGCTACTCAAAAAACTAAGAAGAAAACAAATGAATCACTCAAAAGATGGAGCGAAGAACTGAATAGAGACTTCAAAGAGGAAGAATTAGAGATGGCTGAGAAACATCTTAAAAGCTGTTCAACATCACTAATAATTAGTGAAATGCAAATTAAGACCACTCTAAGATATCATCTCACTCCAATAAGACTGAGCAAGATCAAGAAAACAAAGGATATCAAGTGCTGGAGAGGTTGTAGGGAAAGGGGAACACTCATCCATTGCTGGTGGGAATGTAAACTTGTACAGCCACTATGGAAGGCAATGTGGAGAACCCTTGGAAGACTGAAAATGAGCTCACCATTTGACCCAGTCATGCCACTCCTGGGTATATACCCTCAAGACTCATCTTACTGCAGAAATACATGCACAGCTATATTTATTGCAGCTCTGTTAACAATAGCAAAAAGCTGGAACTAACCCAAATGCCCCTCAACTGAAGAGTGGATAGAGAAAATGTGGTACATGTACACAATGCAGCAGTAAAGAAAGACAACATCATGAACTTTGCAGGTAAATGGATGGAGCTAGAAGATATTATAATAAGTGAAGTAACACAGTCCCAGAAAAACAAACAAAATAAATGGTATCCCTCATATGTGGATGCTAGCGCCAATAACCCAGTTGTAAATATTTTTTGTGGAGAGAGATGCATAGTAAAAGATCAACAACAGAAAGTCTGCATCAGAAAACTGACTGAAATGGAGAATTGGGAGGGGTGGTAGGGGTGGGAGAAGGACACTGGCCTATATTAGATTAATATATATTTAATTGACGTGAGTTCAACATGTATCCAATTTTGCTCAGAAAAAAAAATTAAAGGATGAAAATGCGAATTCCTAAACATAAAAAAAAAAAACTAAGAGATAGATGCAGGACATTTATGGCAGAATGCCTGATCTGAGGTGAGGGGGAAGGGAAAAGGTAATATGTCTAAATTGAACTGAAAAAAGAAGTCTGAAATACACAAAACATCAATAAAATCATTATATTAAAAAATACATTCATCTCATCACTTACCATATATCACAGCAATGTGCCATGGTACATAGAATCTAAATGCTTGCTGTCCTCTCAGAAGGCTGCCTGGAAATTCTACTCTTTGCCAACTTATACAAAGTGTATTTCACACATTATATTGCTGGCTTCACAAAGGCTCAAAGCTCAAAGCAGAGATGCTCCTGAAAGTTCATCACTTTCATATCATCATAAACTCTAAAACTCATAAGCAGCAGCATCATAATTCAGCTATCATCTACAAAAAGTGCTTACTGTTGAGAACATGAATGTGGTTTCAGATTAAAACTAGAACTTACAACTGCACATAGCTTGATAGAAAAATTACTGGTTATTATTGCACTTTTGAGAATTAGTCTTGAAGAGAAATTTAAAGAGAAACAGTGAATTAGATCTGTTACCTGGCTGTTTGAATATTAGAATGATGGAGATGCATTTCTACATGAATATCTAGCAGGAAAAAATAATCTTCATTTGAATATGTGTTTCAGCATAGGCAAATAGTCTCCATTACTGTTGAAGGCATGTCTTGAAAGTCACTACTCATTTCTAAGACCGAGAATTAATTTCAGTTTCAGACCGTTGTTTCTGGAAAGGTTACAGTTACATCAACTATTGTTGAAACTTTCTCACCAATAGATGTAGGAAGATAAAATACGTTCTTCTGTCATAAATTATTAGGTTCAGAATTTAACTGAACTAATTTAAATGTCATTGGATACCAATTACTACATATACTGTATAACTGGGCTGCGTTGCCTCTAGATTGCCTTTTATTTTCCTGGCATGAAAGATTTGTCATATTAGCTTAAATCATAATGTAAAGGCCTTAATTGATTTTTGATTTAATTCTACAGGAAAGTATTTAGAACACACACTTTTTTTTTCCAAAGAAGGCAAACCACAATTAGAATTCTATGCCGAAGCTTAAAATGTCACTGTGGCCAAGAAGCACTGTACATTTTCCAAAATCCCTGTGATTTTTTTTTCTTGTTCTTTACTTTGAACTGTAAGCCTTGCTTTTATTCCCAGAGTGATGGCTGTACTCCAATTACTGGCAAGTAAGTGGATTCTGCTTTATAATTGCATAACTTTGTGAAATTGGGACAGTAGTAATCCTTCAACTCAGAACAAAATATGGAATTGGCATTTTTGAGGAGAAAAATAGATCTTCATATTGTAGGAAAGAGCAAAGAATTACAGATTAAAAAATTGCAGCATCCAAAGGCTGCATCGTCAGATATAATGACACCACAGGCTGCATGGTTCAGTTCCCACACTGCAGTATAGCATTGATGCTTGTGAGGTGAGTGGCTTCCTGTCCTTCCATAGAGAACAAAATCTTTTCAACAGACATGCAATTTTAGGATGGGAGATGTAACTAAATGTAACATAAAGCAAAAGCTGAGATATTACTAACCCTAGAGGGGGCAATTGGAGATGATATGGGGTTGAATTTCTGGGTGGATAGATGGAGACACTTTATTTAAATAATTGAAAAAATTTTAACATTTTCATGTTATTCACATATTCTCATTGTCCATAGTATTAGTTTACTTAAAGAGAATAGCTTTCAAATACACTACGCACTTGTAGCACCATTCATCAAACTGTGGATCCCACTTCTAAGTCCTCCTTCAAATTTTCCCCTTGTAAATACTTATTTTCCATTAGTTGTCTTTGTGATTTTATTAACATGTGCTTTTTCATATCCTTAAAGAATTATGGGACACACAGATGAGGAAAAACAGATGTGATTATCTTTTCTTCCTTCTTATTTCACTTAGCACGACAATCTCCTGTTACATTCCTGTTCAGCAAATGACATAATTTCATCATTCTTTGTTACTGAATAAAAGTCTATTGTGTACATATGCCAATTTTCTTATTCATCTATTCATGTACATCTAAGTTAGTTCAATTTCCTGGCCAGTGATAAGAATCTAGTTGCATTTAGAACTAATGAATTTAAGTGGTAACATAAACAAAACAAATAAAATCTTTATAACATTGTTTAAAATAAAACAATGTTATAAAGATTAAAATGCAGAGAAATGATCATTCAACCAATGAAATGAAATTAAATTAAAATAACTATGAATATTTTAATTTTTTTATTTCTTTATGTGTATGAATGTACTGTCTGCATGCAGGTTTTTGCACCTGTGTCCAGAATTTTCAAATTCAAATCTGCATCCAGCTATGAGAGATAACATGTAATACCTGTCTTTCTGAATCCAGATTTCTTCACTCAGGATCATTGTCTCTAGTTCAATATACTTTCTTGCAAATTTCATAATTTCATTTTTAAGAGCTATGTCATACTTTAGTGTGTATTTGTAACAAACCTTAGTTATCCATTCATAAGTTGATGGGCATGTAGGTTGTTTCAATTTTTGGTTATCATGACAATGGCAGCAATGAGCATTAATGAACAGGTATTTCTGTCGTAGGCTATAGAGTCTCTGGAGTATATGCCCAAGAGTGATATGGTTATGTGTATGGTAGATTAAATTAAAGCTTTCTGTGGAATCTCCACACATAGGGGCTGCACCAGTTTGCATTCCACCAGCACTGCATAAAATGTCTCTTCTCTCTATATACTCACCATAAGAAATTAGTTTTGGTTTCCATACTTTTCAATTTACATTTGTGTTTCAAATGTAATCAGCTACTTTATATTGCTCATCTCTGTTTCAAAAGAAATTAAAAGTCATATAAAGAGATGGCCACTATATTTTAATAATTTTCCCTAAAATTCATAAAATGACAATTAAATTTTATTTTTAATGTGAATCAATTAAAGGGGGCTGCAACATGAAATTATCAGTGTATAAATCTAAACTCAAATTATCCATCCATATATAATATTTATTTTGGTGAAATTATTTTGGTTATATTCTAATTATAACAAAATGGTTTCTACCCAATTTTATGTGCTTTTAAATTTAATTTATTTTAGGAAGGCTGGAGACATGGCCCAGTGGTTCAGAGAACTTACAGCTCCTGCAGAGAATCCAGGTACAGTTCCCGGATGTACATAGCATCTGACAACCATCTAAGAGTTCTGACATCCAATGACACTGCATGCATATTGTACTTATATATACATTCAGCCAAACACTCATAAAATAAAATACATTTTTAAATGCTTAGTCATTTTAGTGTGTGAGGGTGCATTCACACTACCTGTGTGGAGGTCAGGGTACACCCTCAGGGATTGATTCTTGCCTTACAGATTGCTGATGCAGGGTCTCCCTTATCTGCTGCTGCAAATTTTGCTGCATACTGCATTGCAAGCTATTTGGCCCATGAGCTTCTAAGTCATTCACCAATCTCTGACTCCCATTGCACTTAGAAATGCCTGGACTACAGGAACATGCCACCATCTGTCTTTTTAAAAAATATTAAACTTCTGTGCATTGCATACAATATTTCTTATAATTTAGACACATTCCCCATTCCATGCCCCCCACTCCTCAAGGGTTCATGAATTCTGCCATACATGTCTGGCATCTTTTTCTCAGGTTTTTATTAATTTTTTATGCAGTATACTGTTTGGTGCAGAAACTTATTGCTTTGATGGGTCCTTCGAACAGAGTTTGTTGTTGTTGTTGGTCCCTTTAATTTTATGTTGCTACAAAGTATGCATATACACACTCGAGTCTTATATTTTTTGTTTTTTTAACTTTTTTTATTGATGCTTTGTGCGTTTCATACATCATTTTCCAATTCAGTTCAGGCATATTTCCCTTTCCCTTCGCCCCCACCCCCACCCCATCCCAGATCATGAATTCTGCCATAACTGTCCTGCATATTTCTCTCAGTTTTCTTCATTTTTCAGCTATAAGTGATAATCCATGAGTACAAGCATCCTTCATGTAAAACCAATTTGCAGGCTGTTGTGCCCAAACCCCCACAGCCCTACCATCCAGCGGGGGGTGAGGGGTTGTATGTTCAATCAATTTGATCAAATGAGTGTCCAGAGTACATTGCTGTAGTTTCACCATTCACCCCAATCGCAGCCCTTACATTCTACCATGCCCCCTCTTCCGCAGATTGTTCCCTAGGCTTAGAAAAGGGGCACAGGTGGATGAGGAACAAAAAAGTCTACATTCTCTGGAGATGTGTATTGGAATCGGTCATTCTGGATTTTCCTTTCATGGGCTGACCAGTTTTGTCCGGAATAACCTTTGGTCACTACTAATGAAGCACTAACAATTGATATTAGGTATGTTAACAGACTATTAGTTATGGTAGGTTACTTGTGTAAGACACATATGTTTGGATGAATATGTTAATCCATGAATTACATTTTTCCTGTAAATATGACAGGGTGTCCTGACTGTGGCTTATAACATCCTCCTAACCTTAGAGTGATTGTAAGCTTTTGGCATCCACCAATGGGTTTTTTATTGCCCTCCAAAGGGAGAGCCAATAGCCAATTGAGCTTTGGGTATACAGCATATTGGGCGGACTCTGCTGCACAGATTTCGGAGCGGTGAGGTGTATGTGGTGTGACGGTGGAGTCTGTGCTGACACAAGGAGACCCATATTTGCTTTTATTGTTTAGTGGCCTTTGGTAACACTCCTTGGTATTTCAGAGGCCATCTGTACACTTGCATGTGTGGTCCTCAATACATACTTTCCATGTTAACGTCAGTCTTTGGCAGCAGGTCTCTTCACTCTCTTCCTTTTTCTTTTTTTCCTTCGGAGCAAAGTTTAATTCGGGTAGCCTGGGCTAGGCTCAGGGGAAGAGGTAGAGCCAAGCCAGAATGGCGTCTGGCTTTGGAATTTAAGGGCAGAATGTGATGGAGTGGGATTCAGGGGAGTGGGGGTGGGTCAGAATCTGATCTGGCTTCTGAAGGGTGAGGGTCGAGGTGGAAGATTCCTGAGTAATCCAGGGGTGGCCTGCTTTAGCATAACAAAGGCAGCCTGTGTAGGAGCAGTTTTTGGACCTCCAGTCTTAGGTGGCTCTGCATTCCAATGGGCTTTGTGATCGAATATACACCCGTGTCCTCTCCCACCCCTCCACGCTTCCCAATTCCCATTTCAGTCATTTTTCTGATGCAGCCTTTCTGTTGTTGTTCTATTACTATGCATCCCTCCCACGAGATAATATTATATATCTGATGGTGATATTAGCATCCACATATGAGGAACACCATTTTGTGTTTTTTTTCTGGGGACTTTGTTACTTACTAACATAAGTCTTCTAGCTCCATCCATTTACCTGCAAGTTCATGATGTCGCCCTCTTTATACCGCTGCATAGAACTCCATCATAGACATGTACACATTTTCTCTATCCACTCGTCCAGAGGCACCGGGACTGTTCCAGCTTCTATTGGGGTGAAAGGTGCAATAATACAATGTGTGTATTTCATGAAGAAGATGTGTCTTGTGGGTATATACCCAGGAGTGGTTATAACTGGGTCAAATGGCAGCGCATTTTGAGATTTCAAGGGTTCTCCACATTGCTTCCATAGTGGCTGTACAAGTTTACATTCCCACCAGCAATGGATGAGTGTTCCCTTCCCCACAACCTCTCCGCAATTGGTATCATTGTGTTCCTACTAGCCAGTCTTATTGTTGAGTTAATGATATCGAAGTGTTTTAATTTGCATTTCCTTATATCAGAGATGTTGAACAGTCTTAAGATGTTTCTCAGGCTTCTCTAATTCTCCTCTGTGAAGTCTCTATTCGAATCTTTGCTCCATCTTTTGAGTGATTCACTTGTTTTCTTCTTTTTGTTTTTTGAGTAGCTTGTATACTCTGAATTAATGCTTTGTCAGGTGTATAGCAGTGAAGGTTTTTTCCCACTTGTGGGTTTTTCTCTTCACTTCCTTTATTGTTTCTTTTGATGACAGAAACTTTGAGTTTAATGACGTCCCATTTGTCAATTGTTGATTTTAATACTTGTGCCACTGCTGTCTGATGTAGGAAGTTTTTTCCTATCTATGTCTTGTAGTCTGCCTGCCAAGTTTCTATTCTATCACCTACCAGAGTTATTGGGGTCACATTGAGGGTCTTTGATCCATCTGGAGTTTGAATTTACAGGGTGAGAGGTAGGGTTAATTTCAATTCTTCTACAGGGGATGGTGATCCAGTTTTGCCAACACCACTAGCTGAACATGCTGTCTTTCTCATTTATTTTTTTTTTTTTTTGTTTTTTGTTTCTTACGTGCCCCTGGTAAATGAGAGTGGCTGAAATTGTATGTCCTCGGTGGCATCTTCAGTTTATCTCCAGTTGGTATGTCCCCTAGTTGCTGGCCGTTTACCAGTGCCAAGCTGTTTTTTATGACTATAGCCATGTAATATACTTTAATGTGCTTAAGGATCCCCTGGTTAAATGCCTTTCTTGCTCACGCAGGTTGCTTGGCTATTTTGGCGGTCTTTTTGTTTTCCAATATAATTTAAGGATTTTGTTTTCCTAAGCCGTGAAGAAACTTTTGGGGATTTTTGATTTGGATTGACCGTAAATCTGTACTAGTTTGGGATAGAGATGGACATTTTTACTATATATTTTTTCCCAATCCATGAGCATGGGGTGTCTTTTTAACCACTAGATCTGTATGTCTTTCTCAATTTCCTTTTCAGGGGTTTAAAATTTCTGTTGTAGGATCCTTTGGTTTTTGGTTAGGTTTGCCTTAGGTATTTTTTGTTTTTGAGGCTCTTTAGTGGGAGGAGCTCTCCTTGTATCCTTCTTCAGTTGCAAATGTGGTTGTTTGGGGGTGTAAAGAAAGCTACTGATTTTTCTAGATTCTTATTTTGTATCCTGCCACTTTACTACCAAAGCTCTTAATCGTTTCAGAGTTTCTGGTGGAGTTCTAGCATCCCTTAAGTAGACAATCTTATATCATCATTAAAAGTGAAGCTTGACCTCCTCTTTTCCAATTAGAACTACTTTAATTTCCTTTTCTTGCCTTATTGCCCTAGCAAGGCGTTTCTCAGCACTATGATTGAAAAGGAGTGGTGACAGGGGAGGCCTTGCCGAGTTCCTAACTTTAAGGGGAATGCTTGTGTCATTTCCCATTTAGGATGATAGTGCGCTGTGGTTTCCTGTATATGCTTTGATACATTGAGGAATGATCCCCCCAGCCCAATTCCTCTCCAGGCTTAAACATGAAGGGATGCGGATTTTTCAAAGGCTTCTCTGCACGCAATGAGATGATGGTGTGTTTTTGTCCTTCAGTCCATTTGATATGTTTATGATGTTTATTGATTTTTTGTATGTTGGACACCAATCCCTGACATCTCTGGTATGAATCTAACTTGGTCATGGTGGATGATTTTCTTGATGTGAGTCTGTATAGGATTTGCCAGAATCCCTGTTTAGAATTTTGGCAGTCTGTGTTCATTAGGAAGGGTCTATAGTTCTCCCTTTTTGGTGTGTATCTTTCCCTGGTTTTGGTATAGCATGATGCTGGCTTCATAGAAGAATCTGGGAGAACTCCCTCTGTTTGATCCTTCCAAACAATGTTAAGTAGTAAATAGTTGTAAGTCTTTTCAAATATTTATAGAATTCTGCCATAAAACCATGCGGGCCTGGGCATTTTTTTGGTTGGGAGGCTTTACTTATTACATCTTCAATTTCTTCTGTATATTGGTCTATTTAGGCTGTCGATCTCTTCTTTGGTGAGCTTTGGTGATTCCCAGGATTTCAGATATTCATCCATTTCTTCTAGGTTTTCAAACTTGTAGAATATAGTTTTTGAAGTAGTCCCGTATGATTGTCTGGATCTTTTCACTGTCTGTTGTGATAATTTCCCTTTCGTCACAGATTCTATTGATTTGGAGTTGTTCCTTCTTTCTTTGGTTAACTGGCTAGAGGTCTGTCTATCTTGTTTATCTCTCAAGAACCAACTTTTGGATTCATTTATTTTTGTATGTTTTTTTTTTTGTTTTTTCTATTTCTTGATCTCTGCTCTGATTTTGTATTTCTTCTTATCTGCTCCATTTAGTGTTCATTTGTGTTGTCTCTCAAGTATTTTTAGCTGCAGTGTTAGATCATTCACTTGTTTTTTTGTTTTTTTAATGTAGGCACTTAGAGCTATAAAATTCCCCTCTTAGGACTGCTTTTAAAGTGTCCCATAGATTTTGCTGTGTTGTTTTACCTGTAATTCAGTTCCAGGAATGTTTTTTTTCTTTGTTTATTTCTTCCTGACCCCACTCATTAATTCAGGAGAGTGTTGTTTAGTCTCATGTGTTCCTGTAGGGTTGTAGGGTTTATCTGGTGTTGATATTGAGTTTATTGTACTGTGATCTTGAAAGAATGCATGAATTCTTTCAAATCTTTTTATATTTGTGAGTTTTTTCCTGAGTCCCAGTATATGGTCTATTTTGGAGAATGTTTCCATGAGGTGACTGAGTAGAAAGTGTATTTCTGGTGTTTGGGTGAAATATTCAATAGATGTCTGTGTCGTCCATTTGGTGTATTGTGTTCATTTAGTTCAGTATGCTCTCTGTTATCCTTTTGTCCTTTTGACCTGTCTAGGGGACTTAATCGGGTATTGAATCCCCTAGTATTAGTGTGCTGGGTTAATCTGTGCCTTGAGATCCTGAAGAATTATCTTTATAAAGTTTGGTGCACCGTGTTTGTGATATATAATATATATATATATATATATATATATATAATATATATATTATGTTTGTGAAATCTTCATTGTCAGTTTTTCCTTTAATAAAGATGTAATGGCCCTCTTTGTCTCTTTGATTTCTTTTGCTTTGAAGTCTATTTTGTCTGATAATTAGAATAGCCACACCACTTTCCTTTTGGTACCATTTGCTTGGAATATTTTTCTTCCATCCCTTCACCTTAAGTTGGTGCCTATCCTTGAAATTGAGATGGGTTTCTTGTAGACAGCATATAGATGTGTTGTGTTTCCTAATCCATCTCCAGTCTATTGCCTTTGAATGAAGTAGTTAGGCCCATTACATTAAGGTTCCAATTGAAAGATGGATGTTGCTTCCTTTCACTTATTATTATCCATTTGGCCTTCTAGCCTCTGATTTTGCTCCTATGGTTATGTTTTTTTTTTTTTTTTCTTTTTTTTTTTATTTCGGAAAAATATGGAACGCTTCACGAATTTGCGTGTCATCCTTGCGCAGGGGCCATGCTAATCTTCTCTGTATCGTTCCAATTTTAGTATATGTGCTGCCGAAGCGAGCACGGTTATGTTTTTATTAGTTTCTTTTCCTAGGTGTTTGAGGATTGTTGCTCCTCTCTTCTGCCCTTTGAATTGCTTCAAGTATTTTATGAAGTGTTGGTTTTCCAGACATGTATTCCATCATCTGTTTATGTCATGGAAGATTTTTTCTCTCCTTCAAGTATAGTTACATTTTTGCTGGGTAAAGTATTCTGGGTTGGCATCCAGTAGTCCCTTAACACTGGGAATTCTTTGCTCCATGTTCTTCTTGCTTTCATGGTTTGAGCGAGAAGTCAGTTGTGATTCTGGTTGGGTTTCCTCTTGATGTGACTGTTTTTCTTTTGTACCCTCAGAATTTTTGTCTTTGTTTTCGGCATCTAGCATTTTAACTATGATATGGCGTGGGGTGTTTTCTTTATGATCTTGTCTAGTTTGGGGGCCTATGTGCTTCTTGTATTGTTGGGTGTTTTAGTTTGGATAAATTTTCATCTATTATTCTTTGAAGATCTGAAATACTATTCTCTTGAGATTCTCCCCTTCCTCTATTCCTTATGATATGATGTTTGATCTTTTCATTGTGTCCCATATTTCCTGGTTGTTCCCTTTTGTGTATTTTAATTTTTCGTAGTCTTTATTTGAACTTTTTAATTGCTCTTGTTCTTCCAGATCTGATATTCTTTTTTCTGCTTCCTCCATTCTACTTTCGAGGCTTTTTCCTTTCCTTTCTTCTTGATTGAATGAGTGTTCTAATTCCTTTTTACTTTCATCCTGTGGTTTTCTTTAGCACTTCCATTTCCTTTTGAGCTCCTCAATCTCTTCTTTGTGCTTCTCAATCTCTTCTTGGTGCTCTTTACTTCTTGTGGCTTCCTTTTCAGTGTTTCTACTTCTTTTTGGAGTTTGTTTTTTTTTTCTCCCCTAGTTCTTCTTTGGAGTTTTGTTGGTCTGTTTCCTTTAGCTCTTTGAAGTTTTCTGTATCCCTGTAGGTCCTTTTTTGAGTTTTTCATTTCTCTCTTTAGTTTTCTCTATATTCTTATTTTTTTTTTTTTCCCTCTAGTTTCTTTCCAGAGTTTGTCAATCGTTTCCTTTAGTTCTTTCTTGATGTTTGTCATTGTACCCTCTAGGTTCCTTTTTGAGATTTTCATTCTCTCTTTAGTTCTCCTAATTCCTCTTTATGTTCTTTAATTTCCTCTGCATAGGTCTGCAATTATTCCTCTAAGATCTGTTCCTTGGGTTCCCTCCAAGGGTTCCCATTGTAGCTATCTCCTACAGGTTTGGTAGAGCTTGGTGCAGGATTATCCTGTGCTTTTCCCATGTTGTCCCCTTCATCGTGTCCTGGCAATGTGGGCTTCCCTTTTGTGGTTCGGATCACAAAAAGCAGATGGTTTTGCTTTCCTCCTTCAGATGCTTTTTTTTTTTTTTTCTTTCCTCCTCCTTGTTTATGGAGTTTGACTTGTCTACTTCCAATTTTGTTTATATATTGGATATTGGAAGCCAAAGCACTCTTCTCTTCTTGTTCCAAGTGACTTCCAGGCAGCCCACATAAAGGTGCAGAGCCACTGGCCCTGGCCCAAATCTGCTGACCCTCTCCGCTCCAGTCTTTTATATAGGTTACTAGGATTAGAACCCACACTGTCAATCTTGAGTAGTAATCAAATTTATCTACCAAGAAATCTCCCTGGTCGCAATTCTCAAGTTTTTTTTTTTTTTTTTTTTAGAATCTGCTGGAATAGTAGTATTTTTCTCACCATTATTAAAGTAGAAACGTTATTATATTGTGTAATAATTTACGGACCCAGTATCTCCAAGGCATGAAAACTTAAGTAAATATTTTATTTTTTATTTTTTAATATTAATTAATTAATTAATTAATTTATTTATTTATTTATTTATTTATTTATGTATTTATTTAGTCTTTTCGAGACAGGGTCTCCCTGTTTTCCCAGCTGTCCTGGAACTCACTCTGTAGACCAGGCTGGCCTTGAACTGACAAAGATCTGCCTGCCTCTGCCTCCCAAGTGCTAGGATTAAAGGCGTGCACCACCACGCCCAGCAAGGAAATGTTTTATAAATGAATATATTTTTGGTCTTTAAATGCAAAGGCTCTGCATTCTTGAATTCATCCAACTATGAATAAACAATATTTGAGTTTATGTCTCTGTGTGTAATAGTGCTTGTCAGGCAATAATAAGGAACTGAGATTAAATCTTCAGAACTCAGAAGGCAGCACACAATGATTCTGTGGCAAGATGGGAATCAGGAGGTAGGAACATGCATGTTAAATATTACCTACCTAGGAATCATGGACCACTGTAGAAGAATGGGCGAAAAGACTATAAGAGCCAAGGGTGGTGTACAAACAAAAAGAGTGTTGCAGGCTTCTGGGAACTTACTCATATAAATTTAGAGTAATGGTGACAGCATGCACAAGATCCATGCAAATTCAATCCAGCCAGCATAGAGATGGGAAAATGGGCAGAAAGCCTCAACCTTAATGGAGGAATTATTGGCAGCTGATCACTGCTATGTGAGACAGTGTTGATCATTCAGGGAGTGATCCCTGGTGGGCTGAACAGGCTCCAATGAATGAACATACACCATAGGACATTTGGAGACCCAAACTTCACTCAGTAGGCCTTAACACACATGACAGAATGCATGGAATTCTGGGAGTGGGATATGGGGGATGCAGATATGGCAGGGGGGTCTAAATCTGATAAAGATATGTTGTACGAAATCCACAAAAATACAAATATACATTAGAAAATGTTTAACGTAATTTGGAAGGAAAATGTGAGTCAATGAGCAAAGGACAGATCATCTGGGTGCCGTTGCTGGTCTGCTGAGAGTTTTTCAGAGGGGATTTTTTAATGTTTGTTTTGGATAAGGTCTTTCTCTATAACTCAGGAAAGTCTGAAACTCAGTGATGTCATCCTGCCTCACCCTCCACAATGCTACTATTATAGGAGTAAACTATACCTGAATTCAGGGGAGCTCCTTAGAGAAAGATAGTTCCTCATTAAAAATTGATAACTGAATAACTTGAAAGATTTTTTTCACTTTAGTGTCATCAAAGGGCACAAATATATCAGTCTCTTGGCTTGGATAAGAAGTGAATGGAGGACAGAAAACTATATCATGTCTGAGCTTTGTAACTATATGTATCAGATCATTGAAAATATTACTCTGTAAAGTTCTGTTATCAAGAGGGACATGAAACTGACCTATAACAAGAAGAGAAAGCTTTAAAGAAAAGAAAATACAACACTGGAAGAAATAAATTTATAGAAGTTTTTGTGAGATGATATTAAGGAGAGCTTGATAATGAAGCTGTTAATATCATGATAAAGAAATTAACTTTATTGTGAGCAATAAAAGGCTTTACCAGTCTACAGTTAAGAAGTGATGACTTTATAACAAACTGCATATCAGATAATTGCATATCATAGATAATTTTACTTTTGATTATGTAAATGTAAATTGCAAAAAATGTTGCCAGTGGAAAGATTTGGAGTCATATTTATAATATGCTAATGCCAAAATATGGAGAGTAATTAAAGTGGAGAAGCAAAATGGGAAATAGTGAGTATTACACTCATTAAAATTGAAGTATTCTATTTAGTGATAGCCAATATGAGAAATGTTATTTCTATATAATTATGGGTTTGCATTTCTTTAATGAGAATATATATATATGCATAATATATAATATATATATAATATATATGAATATATATGATATATTCATATATATGAATAATAATATATATGAATCAGGTTATAAGGAAAAACCTCCAGGGACGTTGTAAATACAAATTTTCAAAAAGCCTTATTTGGAGCAATCTTTGTCGAAACTGCACTTGACGTAGAATACTGCAAACCAAATTGCTTTAATTTAATTTTTCTTTTCCATGTCCTCCTAAAAGCAAAGGGAGAAAAAAGAAAAATCTGTCCAGATGTGATGAATTTGCATGAATCTCAAGAACCACTTCAAGTACATGTGTACACAAACTCTGTAGCACAGCCTGACTAGATGTTTGTGTCGATTAAATATGACCTACATGAGTCAGCAATTTATAGCGATCAGCTTTTAAAATTTATATATATATATATATATATAGATATAGATATAGATATAGATATAGATATAGATATAGATATAGATATAGATAGATAGATATAGATAGATAGATATATAGATATAGTTATTTGTATACATGTTGATGGAGGACATGTGTGTATACATGCATGCCAAGACACACGTGTTGAGGTTAAAGTCAGTTTTCTCCTGTACCATGTGAGTGCTGCTGATAGAACTCTGATCATCATCCTTCAAACCTGGCACTGTTACCCACTGGATCATCTCTGGACAGAGACTATCCTTTTAAAGAATTTTTTCCCTTCAAACATGGCACCATATACATCCTGGCACAATGTCAATATAAGCAGTATGTATGGGTGAAAGTTTACTACTGTTGTTTCCCTTTTCTTTTTGATTCCCCTCATCTCCGTGTTACAATTCACTAAATTCACTTTGATATATCAAAAGAAAGTCATGTTTTACATTTTCTAGTTAGACCATAGTACCTTTGAAATTGCTATTGATTCACATATATAAATAATTTCTTAAATTTTAATCAGTGACATTAACAATGGTGGATATTTAATATCCTGACTCAGTTAAGTTGTGGAGGAAAACCAATTACAGTTGATCACCTGTCCATTCAATCAACAATTGTACAGAATGCTGCATAGAAACTATGAATCACTTGTGCAAGGACAGTTGCCATTCTGACTGTTGTGGAAGAATATTCTAGTGTATTCTCTAATCCAACCAGATACGAAGTTTGTAAGTTAAGAATTCACATGTATGAAGACAACTAGGTTGACCAATTCCCGAGCATTGCTAGCAGAGCCTTCTGCAGAACTCATACCACTTAGAAATTTACCAATCCTGAGGGATCCTATTACACAGTTCAGTTAAGTTCATGTCTTAATACAATTCCATTGATTTCTAGTTTTGGAGACTAAAAGTATGTTTGGCAGAATTACTTTCTTATGCATTTTCTCCTTTTGGCTTACGGATGGTCAAGCTCTTCCTCTGTCCTCAGGAGTTATTCCTTCTGCATGTAACTGTTTCTTCATTATTTTCATTTCAAAGAGAGCAGTAATATTAGATTAGAGCCATGATGAACTCTTATTTTAATTACCTATTTAAAGGCATTTTTCCAGCCAGGATTGATGGTACATGCTTTTAATCTCAGCACTGTGGAGACAGAGCCAGGTAATTTCTATTTTTTTTTTAACATTCCATACAAAATTTCTTAATCAAATTTAGATTCATTCCCCCATCCATGCCCACCTCTCATTCCCCCCACCCCCCTCCAGAGCTCATGGATTCTGTCATACATGTTGAGTCCTGTCTTTCATCTTTTTCTCAGTCTTTTATAACCTTTTTGATGCACAAGTTTACTGTTTCGGTCAGTTCTTTGAATAAGTTTTTCTCTCTCTTTTTTTGTTCCCTTCGATTTTATATTCCAAAATATGCATATACAAACTCCACACATAAATCAAAATTACAAAATCTGAAAATAAACTATAGGTTAACTCCAAAACACATTTAGAGATCCACATTTTAACAGTAAAGTTGCATGCAGGTAAAAAGAAGTATAACTTTACATTATTTGAATATGAATATTAATATTCCTTTATGATAGAATACACAATAGGATTACATAAGGATAAATTAGGAATGGTTGTAGCATGTATCAATAAAGAGAGAAAATATTATTTTACAAAATATTTTTAACTGTTAAATCTCTCTCTCTCTCTCCTCATATATTATTATATTATATAATATATATATATATATTTTTTTTTTTTTTTTTTTTTTTTTTTTTTTTTTTTTTACCAAAAGAAGGTTCCTGCTTGACAAGCCCAAACAACCATCAGTCCTACCCCTGTGCTACACACTGGGATCTTTTCCTACCATGGTCACCCAAATGAAGTCCAGCAAGCATGTGTCCTGGCTGAAATCCCAGTAGCCACTCAGTCCACAAGCTGGATATCTCAGTAGTCCCCATCTGGTTTTGAAGTTTTGGAGGATTATCAAGTTTTATATCTGAAATACAATTTCTCAGACCTTACTGATTATTTCTTCCTGGTTATACTTTCCTTTTGGATGCTTAAGGTCACACAGCCCAGATTAACCAAGGTTTTTGTTTATTCAAGGTCAGTTGAGGATCTGGTCCTCAGGGTCACACAGTTTTGTTTTGTTTTGTGGTGTGGGAGCCCCTGGCTTTTTTGGGCTTTTCAATTACCAGTTCTATCCACTCCAGGACACAGTTAGGTCTTGCTAGACCAGGCTTCTCTTTTTGAAGCATGAGCAGACTTACCTTTTTATAGGCTGGACACTGGCTGAAGTCCCATTAGTGGATCTCCGAGACCTCCCTGCACAGGAAGACTGGTGAATCACATTTGCAAGACATTTCAAGAGATGTTCCCATGTACATTCCCCTGAGGCTTAGTTGAACTCTGAGAGCAAAGAACAAAGTTATCCCTTAGGTCCCTTGGCCAAATTGTTATGGGTATTAAGTATGGTCATTAAGCACACAGAAAGGCTAAATTACACCAGCCTGATACACCATACCTATACTAAAATTGTGTCTTCTGAAAACAAACTGTGTGTTATTTCCATATCATATTTCTTGATTCACCATTCTTCCATTTTAACTTTATGTTGCTCTAAAATATGTATACATGCCCACTATCATATACCAAAAATCAATATCCTGAAAATAAATGGTAGGTTAGTTCTAGGACCTGACTGGGGATTCATAATATAAGAGAACGACTGTGTTCAGATCATTAGGAATATAACATTAATGTTGCTCAATTTGCCTTACAACTAGGTACTTGGTGCTAGCATCCACAGATGAGGGATACCATTCATCTTTTGTTTGTCTGGGACTGTGTTACTTCACTTAACATAATATCATCTAGTTCCATCCATTTACCTTCAAATTTCATGATATCATCTTTCTTTACTGCTGCACAGAACTCCGTTGTGTAGATGTGCCACATTTTCTCTATCCATTCATCTGTTGAGGGGCACTTGGGTTGGTTCCAGCTCTTCGCTATTGTGAAGAGAGCTGCAATAAACATGGCTGTACATGTATCTTTGCAGTAGGATTAGTCATGTGGGTATATACCCAGAAGTGGTATGGCTGGCTCAGGTGGTAGGTTCATTCTGAGTCTTCTAAGGGTTCTCCACACTGCTTTTCATAATGGTTGTATGAGTTCCCATTCCCACCAGCAGTGGATGAGTGTTCCCCTTTCCCCGCAACCTCTCTAGCATTTGGTATCATTTGTTTTCTTGACCCTAGCCAACCCTATCTGAGTGAGATGATATGTTAAAGTGGTTTTGATTTGCATTTCCTTAATTATTAGCGATGTTGAACACTTTTTAAGATGTTTCTCAGCCATCTCTATTTCCTCACTTGTGAAGTCTCTGTTCAGCTCTTTATCTTTTGAGTGAGTCATTTGTTTTCTTCTTTGTTTTGTTTTTTGAAGTTAATGCTCTGTCAGATGTATCAGTAGTGAAGGTTTCCTCCCATTTTGTGGGTTTTCTCTTCACTTCTCTGACTGTTTCTTTTGCTGCACAGAAACTTTTGAGTTTAATAAGGTCCCACTTGTCATTTGATGACCTTATTTCCTGAGCAGCTGCTGTCTGATTTAGAAAGTCTTTTCCTACATATATGTCTTATAAATTGCTGCCACCTTTTTCTTCTATCACATTCAGAGTTTTGGGTTTCACATTGAGGTCTTTGATCCATTTGGAGTTGATTTAATTTTATTTTTCTAAAAGTGGTGATCCAGTTTTGCTAACACCATTTGCTGAAGATGCTGCCTTTCCTCCATTGAGTTATTTTGGCCCCCTTGTAAAATATGAGGTGGTTGAAAATTTTATGTGCTCAAGTTTGGATCTTCAGTTTTGTTCCATTGGTCTATGGGTCTGTTTTTGTGCCAGTACCAGGCTGATTTTATGATTATAGCCTTGTAGTATAGTTTAAAGTCTGGTATAGAGATCCCCCCTGTATTGTTCTTTTCACTCAGGGATGTTTTGGCTATTCAGGGTCTTTTGTTTGTCCATATGAATTTAAGGATTTTTTTTCCAAGCATGTGAAGAAAGTCTTGGGGATTTTAATTGGGATTGAATTAAATCTGTATATTTTGGTAGAATGGACATTTTTACTATATTAATTTTTCTGATCCATGAACATGGAAGGTCTTTCCATCTTCTGATATCATTTTCAATCTCCTTCTTCAGGGGTTTATGTTTTTTGTTGTAGAGATCTTTGGTGTCTTTGGTAAGGTTTGTTCCTAGGTATTTTATTGTTTTTGAAGCTATTGTAATTGGGAAGGTATCCTTGTATTCCTTCTTTAGTTACTTGTTGTTGGTGTAAAGAAAGGCTACTGATTTTTCTAGGTTAATTTTGTGTCCTGCCATTTTTCTGAAACTCCTAATCATTTCTAGGAGTTTTCTGGTCGAAAACTCCTTTAGCATCCCTTAAGTAAACTATCATATTGTCTGCAAAGAGGTGTAAATTGGCTTTCTGTTTTCCAATTAGTGCTCCTGTAATTTCCTTATCTTGCCTTATTGCCCTAGCAAGTGTTTCAAGCACTATATTGAAGAAGAGTAGACCTGGGTTATTTCTATGAGCCAAGTCTGATCTACATACTGACTTCAGGCTAGACAAAGCTCATAGTGAGACCCTGCCTAAAACAAATTTCCTTTCTCCAAATAATTCTGAAGTAGTGGTGAAAAAGATGTAAAAATATAAATTAAATGATGATGGATGAGAAGAGCTCAAAGAAGCAGAAGAAGTGGATAATCATGCTCTTTAGTTGTTCTAATATATTGGATGTTCTTAAAATATAGGTTTTTATTTTCAAAGTATATTTAGTTATTTCTTATGCTTTTATTAGTGTATACTCATTTAACAATGTAATGCTTTCGTGATGACATTGCTATACATGCACAAAATCTATTTGGTAATTTTACCACTTTTATTATCCTTTCTATATTTAATTACCTTTTCAGATTTATTTTATTTCTATGTAAGTGGTGTGTGTGTGTGTGTGTGTGTGTGTGTGTGTGTGTGTGTGTGTGTGTGTAGTAGCATGTGTGTGGGGATGCCCATGGAGGACAGAAAAGAAATTCAATTCAGTTGGAGCTGGTCTACTAGGGGTTATGAACTGCTTGACATGGGTGCTGAAACAGAACTTGAGTCCTCTGTGAGCCCTCAAGTTCTCTTACCTTCTGAGCCATCTTTCCAGCCCTGCATTTCTGATTATTTAATGCTTATTTTCTAAAAATAAAAAGTATTAACATAGACATTTCAGAACCTTCAAAGGTTTTATACTGATGGAAATATGTCACCAATGCATCATCAAAACTTTTGTATTTCTTATTTTTATTTTTATGTATATGTATGTATTGCCTGCATGCACGTAAGTATAACTATGTTAGGCAATAGCCGAGGACACAGAAGGCATATTTTATTTTCCTGAAACTTGAGTTATGGATGGTTCTTAGCTGACATGTGGGTGCTGGGAATTGAATCTGGATTATCTGCAAGAGCAGCCAGTATTCTTAAACACAGAAGTATCTTTCCAACCACAAACCTTATAAAATAGAAAAAAAAAACTTTACATAACTTATCCTTTATATATTCTTGTCATTTTTCATGTGCTTCTATTACTCTATAATAATTTTCCATCTTATTATATAATTATTTTCAGTATTTAATGAGTAAATATTATAATTGTTTTGTTATACACTTGGCTAGGCCATTAAAGGCAATTTTGTTCTGACATTACAAGTAGTTTTTATGTCAGTGAATAAACTTTGCATAAGGCAGAATAAACTCCATCTTTTGTTCATTTAATTTACTGAAAGTTTACAAATAAAGATCAAGAGCTCATGAGAATAGATGGGTTCTGCCTCTCCACAGCTTCAGAACTCAAGACTGCATCACTTCATTCCATGGTATTCAGTCAACCATCCAGCCCTGTCATGCAGATTTCAGAACAGTCAGCACCATAAGGCCCCTATTCAACTTCTGACACTCAAAATCCATTATCACACATACACAGACACATAGACACACACAGTCTCACAGACACACAGACACACACACACACACACACACACACACACACACAAGCACGCAGATACTACCCTTGGTTCTGTTTCTCTATGACTTCTAAAAAATCTTATACTTTTTGCTAATTTATATGAAAAAATGTAGGAGTTTAATAATTGTCTGAATAGTCCTTTAATCATGAGTGACTAAGATCCACATGTTCTTCCCTTCTTGCATTATCCGAGGCTGTCTCCTGCCTGCAGGCAGACAATCTCTCAGTTAGCTCTGGCAAGGAATGGGGGAGGGGAATATGGGAGAGTTACCCAACGGAATAGAAAGATAAGGAAAAATAAGAACAGATATACACACATGGACTAGAGAAAGCCCAGGAGAATAGAGTCTCTCTTTATTTATGCCAGCAGTATGCTTATATGCCAAAAGTTACTGAGCTCTGGGCAAGGAAGTGGGGGGCAAGCAGAATGGAGGAGCGGGCCACTTGGCTTTAATGGGGGGGGGTACAGAGCTCCTGTTTGTGCAACAGGTAACTAGAGGTGCGACATTTTGCTCAATGCCTCAAGGGAAGGGGTCATCCAGTCCTGGAACTTTGCAGAGATAGGTGAAGCAAGAAAACACTGTAATATCCCGAACCTTTCAGAGCTACAGATAACTCAGAGAGGCAACTGGATGCCTCCAGAGATATTAGATAACCAGAGGTCTTACAGGACAGGTCTTCGAAGTTCTTGCCTCAAGCTACACAAAGTTTCATTCCTACACAAAAAATGCTAGGAAAAGTGTCTGTGTCCATAGAACTTTCAGAGCTTCTTCTCCAACCCATTCTTTTATGTTTTCTGAAAATTTCATACATTCATATATTATATCTTAATTATATCTACTCCCTACTCCCTTCCTCAAATGCCACCCAAGTCCCCTGTAACACATCTTCCTCTCAAATTCATGACTAATTCTTAATCCACTGAGACAAATTAGTGTGACCTATATGTACATGGATGTGGGGTTATCCATTGGAGAATCAGCACATGCATATATACATGCCACACATATTTCAAAATTATGATGTCTGAAAATAAACTATAAGTTAATTCCAAAACATGTTTAATGATTCACATGTTGACAGTAGAGTTGTATGAAGGTAAAGAAAAAGTATTATTTGAGATTCCTACATTACATATCACATTGATGAGTAACATCAGGTACTATATTTACTAAAAAAAAAAATAAGAAAAAAATAAGAAAAATTATGCAGTTTGCCTTATAAATAGTGTCCCACAAATGAGGGACACTGTATGTCATTTTTTTTTCTGGGACTGTGTTACTTCACTTAGAATTATGGCTTCTAGTTCCATCCATTTACATGCAAAGTTCATGATGTTATTTTTCTTTACCATTGCTTAGAAATCCATTGTGTAGATGTACCAAATTTTCTTTATCCATTCATCAGTTGAGGGATACTTGAGTTGCTTCTAGGTCTTCATTATTGTGAAGAAAGCTACAATGAACATAGATGAGTTTATATCTCTTTGATAGGTTGAAGTCTGTAGGTGTATACCCAGTTGTAGTGTGACTGGGTCTGGTAGTAGGCTTACTTTTTATAAATTTTTAACTTAGTTAGTCTTGTGTAGGTCTTGTTTAGGTAACCATAACTGTAGTGAGTTCATATGTACAAAACCACCAGCATTTTCCAGCATGCTTCCTCATCTATCTCACATATGGCATATACATGCCATATGTGATATATATATATATATATATATATATGAGAGAGAGAGAGAGAGAGAGAGAGAGAGAGAGAGAGAGAGAGACTCCCTATTTCCCCAGGTGACCTGGAAATTGCTATGTAGACTAGGCTGTCCTTGAATTCACAGATATCAGCCTGAGTGCTGAGATTAAAAATGGGCACCCCTTTTCTAATCCTAGGCAACAATCTGCAGAAGAAGGGGCGTGGTAGAATATAAGGGCTGGGATTGGATGAATGGTGAAACTACAACAATATAGTCTGGACACTTATTTGATCCACTTGATTGAACATACAAGTCCCCCACCCCAGCTGGTTGGTGGGACCCTTGGGCTGTGTGGGTTTGGGCACAACTGCTTGCAAATTGGTTTTACATGAAGGATGCTTCTACTCATAAATTATTACATATTGTTAAAAAATGAAAAAATAAAGAGATTTTAATTTTAAAAAATGGGTACGACCATGCCAGGCTGGCTCTTGTATTTTAAATCTCTTCTGGAATGTTACCTGAGCTTCTTAAGCTTCCTCAAAAAACTTATTAGATACCAAACAAATTCAATTAAACCAAACTTTCTTACAATTTGACATATAGAAACTGTTAAAAAATTCATTATCTATGTAATATAGCCCATTTTCTTTATCATGGTGTATAAATTCCTTTATATCTGTTTAATATGAACATTCATTCTCAACTTGCTGTATCTTTCTTTTTTTAGATTTATTTCAGAACTTTTCATATCTTTTCTAGCTCCTTGAAATCCTATAAAACTCAATTAATACTTAAATTGTATCTCATTACAAATTGGCTCTCTTCTTTCTGATATCAGTTAAAACCAAGCTTACCCATTTTGTATCTGTCCACATTTAAATGAACGTACATATCTTCACAGATTCTGGACACAACTTCACTTTTCTCTCAGTTTGTGTTTAATGGCTTTTCAAAACCAACATTCCTTCATTGAGCATATATAGACATAATAAAAACTATTCTCTCCAGACATTTGGCAAAGCTACTGTCTAATCTCTCTGTCCATCATCGAGATTATTTTGGGTCGCTCTACCTATTTATTGCAAACTTTGACTTATTTCTTATGATTTTCATTTCCATCTCATGGGACATTAAAATTAATGCTCATTTAGTACTAATGAGGCACATGCCACATGTTTCTTCTCTTTTAAACAGGCATCTATTTCATACAGGGAAGTGATGACATTTTGTCTGATCAAAATTATTTTCCACAGTATGGTATACGATTTGTCAAGTACATATGCCTCAATCTTCATTTTAAACTGGTAATAATGTAATCCTGAGTAACTGGAGGTCTCTTCAAATTATTTCTGCATATGGGAAGCTTATGATATCTCTTTTTCAGTTAGGATACATTGCGTTGTGATAACCTCAGTATTAGAGTAGTTATTGTATAATTTCAAGGACATTAAACACAGTGACCATAGATAGAGGAGAGAAAATGAAAATAAAATCATAGATAGATCCTGATTCCATCAATACCAAAGCCAGGAATTGTTGTAAGTTCACAATTTTATGGAAAATTTCAGTTTTTTAAATGGAAGATTTTTTTATTTTAGTTTTGTTTTATATAAGTACCTGCATGAATCTATGTGCACCCCTTGTGTTCCTAGTCCCTCCTATGGTGTCATATCCCCTGAATCAGAAGTTTAGGAGGCTATGAGCTGCCTGATATGGGGGCTGCAACTGGACATGAGCTTTGTGCAAAAGCAGCAAGCATATTAAAACGCCGAACCATTTTTTCAAGATCTGAGAAAATTCAGTTTTTTAAAATGCTATTTTGAATAAAAAATTTCAGTGCTCTAGTATTTTATTGGTAGAAAATTATATGATATCAAACAGATAAGCCTTTCATAGATAATTCACTAAATTTTGGCATGTGCAAAAAAAACACTTAAATGAACATGGTTTTATGTCACCTATATCCACTCAAGTATGCGCCTCACAAAGCAGATATAATTGATCTTTCAATTTTATTATTAAAGCTGTGCATTCTTTAATTAAATATGATGATCAATTTACAATGTATATTCTTTTACTATTGACTTTTTGATACTTGAATTTTAATTATTTTGAGATTTGATGATGTTGAATATATCAGCAGTTTCTTTCTATAGATGAGTGTTGCTCCTGTAGAAAAAAAAATTGGTTTCCATCAACTTGCTGATTGCCATTTGACTAATATGTATGTTGCATCTGTGAGCATTCTCATACAAACTTTTATTATTAATTCAATGCACTGTTTATTTGGGAAGAATTTTTAAAATATTAATGGAAACACATTTGATGATAGTAGAAAATGAAAAAAAATGTTCCAAAATATTTTTGTCGCTGGGAATTTATTTCTAAAGAATAGTAATGAATCATTTTGAATCGATGACATATACCCATTGTAGCTGTCATACCTGGGGTGTGCTGTGGAGCATGAGAAATTGCTTTTTCTTACTCTGTCACATCTGGAAACTCTGATTGCCTTCCTAAAGAGGGAGAGGATCTATCTCCTCTAAAGAGGAGGAAATGAGAAAAAGTGTTAGAACACTGGACCAAGCTGGCTACGTTGAACAGAAATGTACACAAGAAAGGAAGCCTTCACCTAACTGACCAGCTGAAATCAAGAGCCATGACTTTACAACTTAATAAGGACAAGTCCTTGAATTGTTGTTGCTGCACAGTTAAGCAGACTCACATTAAGGTTGTTTCCTTCTTTATTTTTATTTTTATTTTTTTAGTTTTTATTGAGCACATTTCATACAACATTTCTTAATCAAATTCAGACTCATTCCCCAATGCATGCCCACCCCTCATACACCCGTGCCCCATCAGAGCTCTTGGATTCTGTCATACACAAGTCCTGTCTTGCATCTTTTTCTCAGTTTTTTATAACCTTTTTGGTGCACAGGTTTACTGTTTTGGTCAGTTCTTTGCTTAGGTTTCTCTCTCTCTTTTTTTGGTTCCCATTTGATTTTATATTATTCCAAAATATGCATATATACACTCCACACATAAATCAAAATTACAAAATCTAAAAGTAAACTATAGGTTAATTCTAAAGCACACTTAGAGATTCACATTTTAACAGTAAAGTTGCATGCAGGTAAAAAGAAGTATAACTTTACATTCTCTCGTTTTTTTAGAATACAAATATTAATATTCCTAGATGATAGCACACACCATAGGATTACATATGGATACATTATGAATGGCTGTATGTATCAATAAAAATAGAAAATATTATTTTACAAAATATTTTTAACTGTTACATATAATCTTTCATATTTATTTATTTATTCATTTATTTTTTTTTCACCAAAAGATGTTATGTTTTCCCCAAGGAAGTGCTTGAAGGTTCTTCCTTGGCAAACCCAAACAACCATCAATCATCCACACTGGGGTCCCTACCTGCCATGGTCATCCAAACGAGGTCCAGCAAGTGTCTGTCCTGTCTTGATCTTCCTGCACTGATTTCCATGACATAGCAAAGGGTAGTCAAGCAATGGCAGTCTACACTTTGAAGAGACTGAAGTCCCAGTAGCCACTCTGTCTACAAGCTGGATATCTTAGTAGCCCCCATCTGGCATTGAAGGTTTGAAGGATTCTCAGGTTTTATATCTGAAATACAATTTCTCAGACTTTATTGATTATTTCTTTCTGGTTATACTTCCCTTTTGGATGCTTAAGGCCACACAGTCAGCCCAGGTTAACCAAGCTTTCTGTTTGCTCAAGGTCAGTTGAGGATCTGGTCCTCAAGTGTCACTTGGGTTTTTTCAGTGGAAATAAATACCTGTTTTATTAACACACAATGTGCCATTCATTTATATTCATTCTATAGACCAGGTTAGAGTTAGCCTCTGCATTGCAATCTTTCCAAAAATGAACATGGAAGAAAAGTATGTTTCCTTGCTGATTATCACAGGCCTTTATGCATGATAAATCTAATAAATCTAAACAAAGATGCGTCAGTGAAATACAAACTGCCATAAAAAGTCATTGATCATGAACAAAATATAAATATGGTTTCTTTTATATTAAAAAATTAAAGCTATTTACCAGCAAAAAATACATAGAAATTATAAAACTCAGGAATTTACACATTTTTTACGCGCACAATCCTGAATGAAACAATATAAACCCAAAATGTTCATGAAATATAGCACACACCACACTGTGTCTGGTTTCTGGTTTCTATTCACAAAGGTTTGCTTCAATATAAGTTTAGTGATATTCAACTTCAACAGCAGACTTTATTCCTAATACAAATAATTTTACATGATACCACATATTAAAAACGTTTTCATTATATACAGTAACATTGTTAGATTAGAAACCAAATGTCCAACTCTTCTTCTGTCAGTTGTTTAAAACACAGTACAATATAAAAACACACAGTGTACATTTGGATATTCCTAACCCAAATAGTCAATTACAAAAAAATCATAATATGCCAATGTATTGTTTCATAAACCCAGTCTGACCATGCCAGGTAAGGTAAAAACTAAAGTCTAAAACTTTGCCAATAAAGGAAATATTCAAAACTAAAGTTTCCTTCTTGCAGAAACACTCATACTGAATTATCTTCTTCAACCAAAACTAGTGCAACAAATTTAAAGGGAGGAACACACTGTGAATTATTTACTAATTATATGGAGATATAAGACAAGAGTGGAGCATTTCAGTCTTTCCCTAGCTATGTCTGCTGTTCCAAGTCTGATTAAGAAAAATAAATTAGCTTGGGATTTCACAGACACTTAATCTCTGGGTATGACCACTTGTGGAACATTGTAATAGTTTCTGTCATTTGAAAAGAAGCCTCTGATGAATGGTAACTGATAAATTTGTCTGGTAATATAAGGATACATATTTTGCAAATAGTAAGAAATCGCATTTGTTTAGGGATGTAGAATTCTTGAGGTTTTCTCTAAGTTCTATCACCTTTCCAGCCCTGTGTATTTTGCTATGTTTACAGTATCACACATAAACTGCCTCTGTTGAGTGCGCTTTAGGTACATTTAGGTAACTCTTGATTTTACCTAGAAAAATGTGCTCTTACTGCCCCAATATAGTTTGTCATTGTGTTTATTAGGCCTTAAAGATGGAGTTGGACCATCAGTTGAAGTTCCCCCTTACCAGTCTGCACATTTGGCTCCAAATCCATGAGCACAAGGGAGGGGGTTTCCATGTCAGTTCCAGGTCCATTGCTCCAAATCCTGTGTCTGACATATTTCGTATCATCAGCAATAGGGTCTTTTTTTTTTGCAATAGGGTCCTATCTTCAAGTTCTGGTAGCTAATCAAGGGGTATGGTAACAGCTTTGTAAGTCTTGGGAGTCTCTTGAAAGCTATCTGTATGGGTGCAATTGTGGCACTATTATCTGGGCACTGTTATCAACAGGTTTCTAACTGGACAAATGTAATTTCTTATTATGTGCTCTTAACAGGGGGCATAGTGATTGGAAGAACCAATGGGAGGAGGTGCATGACCATATGGAAACTTAGTCTTGCAGATTACTGGGAAATTTCTCATATGAACTTACACAACTGGGACAGCATGCCCAAGATCCATGAACACTCAAGCAGAATAAAACCACCATAGAACTTGTAGAAAAGGAAAAGGTGCCAATGTTATGAAAGGAACAATTACTACTGGGTAAGGAAGAGAAAAGTTGATTTTCATTATGTAAGTGACACTGGGTAGCTGACTAGAACCTAGTGGATGAACTTGAACTGAGGGATGTCAGGGGACACTAAATGGACTCCATAGGCGTTAACATAAGTAATAGAACACATAAAATCCAGAGGGGGTGTTATAGGAAGATGGCAGTAGGGAAGGAATTATAAAGATGATGAAAATGTTGTGCTTGAGCTGATGAGTGGATGACAAAAGTGTGGTACATCTACACAATGGAGTACTATTCAGTGGTAAAGAAGGATGACATCATGAACTTTGCAGGTAAATGGATGGGACTCGAAGCCATTATGATAAGTGAAGTAACACAGTCCCAGACAAACAAGTGGTGAATGGTCTCCCTCATTTGTGGATGCTAACACCAACCCCCCAGATGAAAGGCAAGCTGAACAACATTATTGTTATACTTCTGTTTATCTGAAAGCATCTATGTTGTTATAATATAAATCTCTTAATGAGCTCTAGAATTGATCCACCATTTACTTTCAGAAACTAATATGAGTGGAAAGTATGTATTAATATTTTAGAGTAATGTAAAATTAAAGGAGGGAAATGTGAACTCCTAAACATAAAAAAAGACTGAGAGAAAGATGCAGGACAGTTATAGCAGAATGCATGATCTGGGGTGCGGTGGGGGAAGGGAAAGGGGAATATGTGTAAAGTGAACTGAGAAATGATGCTTGAAATACACAAAACATCAATAAAAGCATTATAAAAAATGTTGTGCTTGAAGTACATAAAACTTAAATAAGATACATATAAAGAAAAATAAAAATATTTTCGTAGTTAATTCAAAATTTATTCAACCAGTATTATCATCTGCTATAGTTCCAAATGACACTGAATGCTGTGAATGAAAGACAGTACTTCTGACTGATTCTCAGTTTCATATTCATGAAATTCCACTGAATCTGCTGTGGAAACACATAAACAAAGTATTAATTTTTAGTTGTATATTTCTACAACATGTACATAGTGACACACATAAATATGCTCAGTGAAGATATATAGACTCAGCTGTTGGCTCAAATGCCAAGGGCACTCTTTACAACATAAGGAAGGATTTAAATTCTCTTAGTATGTGTTTACCAGAAAACATACTCTTGATTTCTACTACTTGTGAAATGCATTTTTTTTTTACTGGAAATTCTCTTATTTGCCAGTAGACTCAAACTTGACCAATTCAGCAATATTTTCAAGCATTAAGTATCACTTAATGATAACATGGAATGAATGTAAATGAATTATAAAAATAAGATAAACTAATTCTACATAGCTTGCTCTCCTGTTACTCATAAACATCCATACTACTTGGACAGCGCTGGTCAGCAGCAGGATCTTAATACACATTAGAAGATAAAGTTGGGTTAGTGGATTAAAAATAATATAATAATGTAAGATGAGTATTTGACATCTATAAGATGCTTTTGAAATAAAAGGTTTATTGTTTTAGAATTTCATACAAGGTATTTATATCATTTTTGTAGACCTTCCCTCAGATCCCCTCAAACATTTCCTTTCAGACCTACCCCCACCTTCCTATCACCTTATTTTATATCCTTTAATTTTTTTTTAAGATCTCTCAAAACTAATCTGTGCTTTGTTGATTCACTGGAGCCTGTTTAACCTACAGAAGAGCAGACAATTAAAGTAAACTGATTCTCCCTCTCTCAGCAGCTATCAATTGCCAGTAGTTCCCCAGCTGTAACATAGGTTTCCATAGACCCTGTGCATATTTTCAAAAATGCTGTAGGTTCACATATGCAACTATCCAACTGGATCTGATAAACAGTGTTTCATTGTATTCTCCAACCAACTGTGACTCATAATCTTTCTGCCTCTTCTGCTGTTTCCTCAGCCTTTGGAGGAGAGGGGTGACATAGGTGTCTCATTTAAGGTTGAGTATTCTACAGTCGATTATTCATTACACACAGATCAGCTGTAGTTCTCTGTGATAATTTCATCTACTACAAAAAGAGGCTTCTCTGATGAGACTGAGAAATTCACTAATTTATGAGTATGATGATGTCATTAGGAGTTGGAATAGTACCATGTTGGTTTAGAAGAAATATATGAGTAGATCTTTCCCTATTGCCTGTGTCCTGTCTAGCCAAAGGTTCTGGGCCCAAATAATAGATACATGCATATTGCCCATCTTGTGAAGAGGTCCTTACATCCAATCAGAATGTTCAGTTGCTTCCATAATATTCGAGATATTGTATTAGTGGACATATCTTGTCAGGAGTGTTCTTGTTTTATTTTTTTAATTTAATTTTATTATTTTTTTAATTTTTTATTTTAATTTATTTTGGCTGACATATAAAATATAAAGTTGTACACATTTATAGGGTCACATGATGTTTCATGCTTATATACATTGCTTGAAACTTAAAACTGCTGAACATGTCTAGGTCGTTAAACATGTAGAATTTCTTTGTAGGTAAAAATTCCACAGTTCTGAACAAATTTACACAGTTCTTTCTTTGAAGCTTTTGAAATACATGCAACATCACATCTGTACTGATACTAATGTAAAATTGTAGACCAAAGCATCATACTGTATGTAACCAACTTGGTATTCATTGATCAGTTTCATCCATACATACCTTTTATTTTTTAATTGAACTTTAGAGTACAAATAGCATCAAAGTAACATAAATGAAACTTGTGATACCAAAAAAAGCATTAAAATACAGTGATACCTTAACATGGAAATTCTATTTTTTCTCCAACTTGTATTGCTTATATATATATATATATATATATTCATATACATATATACATATATAAATATATACATATATAGATACATACACATATCACCTGAGTTGGAAGATATTCTTCCTTTCTTTCTTTCTTTCTTTCTTTCTTTCTTTTTACCAAAAGATGTCATATTTTCCCAAGGAAATGCTTGAAGGTTCCTCCTTGGCAAATCCAAACAACCATCAATCCTGCCCTTTTTTATTATATTCATGGGTTCAGGTTTTTTCTTTTATTATATATTACTCTAAAATATGAATATATACCTTTCACCCACGTACATTAATCACCATGCCTGTAATTAGATGGTAAGTAAATTGTTTTAACTCTTAGGGTTCAGAGCTGGTTCACAGATGTTTACTTTCATTTTCGAGTATCACACAGCACCTTTCAGTTCTATGAAAGGGAGATGAAGCTTTGTGTTCATTACTAACTGATTTCTCCATGTTCTATGACCCATGTATGCAATGTGTGCAGCAATAAGGTCTTGAAAAGTTCTGGAGGGTAACTAAGGAAAATGGCCAAAGCCAGTATTTATGGACAGTCTGGAGCATTCATCTGGCCCCCAAACAGACATGGGGGCTTCATTCCTAGCATTATGTATTTTATTTGTGAGCCTGTAGCAGGATTTGGTAAAGGCATTATCTTCTGTTATAGGGTAACTTGATTTAAATTATTTTTATATATGTATATGTATACATTTTAGAATGCTTCTACAGTAGTGGATTTCCATATGATTTACATACTGGCACATTATTCAGGTGTTAAGGAAAATGAAATTATGAAATTTGGATATTAAAAGAGTCAGAAATACAAATGTCATATGTATTCTCTCATATGTGGAGATTACCTTTGAATCTTTAGATATGTAGGTTTTTAAAAAATATTTTATTTATTATTTTTGTTTTATGAGTAGGAGTGTTCTGCCTGCATGTGTGTTAGTGCACCCATGTTGTTCAACGGCTGGGGAGACAGGAGACATCAGATTCTCCTGGAACTGGAGTTATAGGCTGTTTTCCAGCCACCTGGAAATTTAACCAAGGTCCTCTGCTAGAGCAGATGCTGCTCTTTTATTATTATTATTATTATTATTATTATTATTATTTATTTCTGTATGTGTACGAATGTACTGTCTGCATGTAGGTCTGTGCACCCGTGTCGTGCAATGCCGCGGAGTTCAGAAGAGGGTCTCGGATTCCCCTGGAACTGGAGTTCTCCTGGAATTGGAGTTACAGACGGTTCTCAGCCGCCATGTGGGAGCTGGGGATCGAACCCGGGTCCTCTGCAAGAGCGGTCGGCGCTCTTAACCGCTAGGCCATCCCTCCAGCCCCCAAGATGCTGCTCTTTACCACTGAGCCATCTCTCCAACCCTAGATATGTAGGTTTTAATTGGAAAATCTATAGGGTCAGGAATCCAATGAGTGGCTATGGTGGGGTGACTTCTTGAGTGGGAAGATAGAATACAGGAGTGAAATAGAGAAAGAAGAATAATGACCTAGGAAGAGTTAAACCGGGTGTGGGATGGGAGGGGAGGGGAAGGGAGGGTAGGGAGTATGGAGAGAGATACCTAGCACTAAAATCTTTTTGAAAAATGGATGTTTACAATTTTTATTATGGAATCCTCATAGAACATGTGCCTTAATGTTAAAAATAATATAACTATTACCTATGTGTCTTGGCAGGAAATGGTATTGTATTCCAAGTCAGATATAGAATATACAGAGAGAATTTTACTTATCTTAGTATGAGGTTGATATAGATATAGCAAAGGTATGGTCTAAGGGTTCTGGCTAAAATTCTACAAATCATAGAGTAGGGCATAATACCACAGCTATACAGAATCAAAGGCAACATTGAAAAAAGCACTATTAAAAATATAATCTAGTTTAAAAGCATGCAGTCTTGCCAAACTTTTTTTGTATTATGCCCAGTGTTTGCAATTTCCTTTTACATAAAACCATTTATCTAGCCTTCCTTAGTGTGAAGCATTTTAAACAGCTCACATTGTGTCTAAATCAGTGGCTCACTTCTGAGGATAATCTTTGCTGTTAATTGGATTTCTTTGACCAACCCCTATTTTAATCATCTGCACATTTAATAACTGAATGAAAGGGTTGACAATTACAATAATGTCATGGAGAGATGCCTCTAATTCCAGGTGACAACTCAGAAATAATTTTATGTGCTATTTTTCTTCCATGTTGATATATTTATATCTTGGATCATTACCTTCTGCAACCAAAAGACATTTTGGTTTTTTCATGCATCACTAATGAAGACAATTAAAACACTTGATATATATTACATAAACGGGGTCTCTTTTTAATTGTTTATTCTTTGCTGCAATAGTGATCAGTTATATTAAATGAGCCTTGAAGATAAAGAGCAGCTTCATGTTCTGTTTTTAATTTATCTTTTCAGGTGATATTGACTGATGGTCAGGGTTCTACTGAGGAGTTGTAAAACTAGTGATAATTCAGTGAGCATTGTAAATAACAGAAGGATTTAAAATAAGAAGCTGTATAGAAATTTTTCAAAAGTGAACCGGAAAATTGGTCTAAGATAAACATATTTTAATTCCTCTGAAATGAAGTTATTCTCATTCATTTAAACTATTGTTTCTTAAATCATACAAGAAGCTGAAACCCTTACATGGATTATTTATTTTATTTGACAGAGTAAAAGAAAAAAATACCACTGACAGGATGATTAGAAACAACTGGCTGCATCCCCAGTGTTGATGCATGACAAGGTGTGCCCAGATGGTTGACAAATAAAATGAATCAGAGAATTTAAGCAGGGAACTAACTGCTGCCATTTAGTCACGTAAAGACTATTTTTTAGAAAATACAGAAATTCAGATGTTTACCAAAATATCTTCTTAAACTTGTGTATTGCTTATTAGTAACTAAAATACTCTTTTAATCAGAAAACAATAAAGGTGAAACAAAATTGAGATTAGCTGCATTTGTTTAGCCAGTTTCTTGTAATTTTTCTGCGTTTACTTATTTATTTATTTATTTACTTGGTATTTTTGAGACAGGGTCTCGCTTTAGTCCCAACTGGCCTGAAGCTCACTGTGTAGACCAGGCTGGCCTTGAACTCACAGGTTTTGAGTTTTTAAATATGTTTTAGGACCGATTTTTCATTTTCTTTCATAGAAATCTCATGCTGAAAAAAACTAGATGTCTGACTTTAGTGCCTGACCTCCAATAGAGGTAAATGGAGAGCACACAGGCAGCTGTCTGCCCCTCCTCTTATCTCATTCACAGGAAATCCTAAGCAACACAGTGACACACACACACACACACACACACACACACACAAACACACACACAGACACACACGCACACAGAACTGGAGATTTTGAATATGACAAAATAAGATCTTGCCAAGAAAATGTGAAAACATTACCATGTTTTAATGCATTTGCAATATAGAATCTGAAAATAAAATCAAATATCAATAACATACTTAGTATAATTTTCAATTCTAAGTAAAGAAAATCACACTTTATAATCTGAAACCTCTAAATATTTTGAAATAAACTAAATGGAATCTAAGTATAAGGAACACATGTCTACATGTTTATAGAGTGGGAGATTAAGGTGTGGTGAAGATAGTACTCCTGAAACTTGTTAACCAAATTATCACAGAATTGGAATCTCACTGGTCCTCTCTAGAAATTGACAAACTGAATCTACATAAATTCAACTGAGATTTTAACTGACCAAAGCAATTTTGCAAAAAAAAAAAAACAAGTTAATATGATTAAAAATTCCTTACTTCAATACACTTTTCACTTTAATTGAATTTTTACAAATCATATATAATTTGATCACATTTAGACATCCTCCCTTATTTGTTCTTCTCTTATAGCCCACCTCCACAAGATTTCATGTTCTCTGTTATATGTAATAAGATCTATGGAGTCAAGTTTATGTCCGCAAATCTCCTTTCATGCGTATCCAACCACTGAAGATCGGTCAACCTAGTCACACCCTTAGCAAATCCCACTCTCTCTTTTTCAGTAGTTATTAGGTTGTTGATAGTTCCTCAGCTAATGTTAGGACTTCTTAGCCACTTCCCCACCTCAGTACTTCTATAATTCAGCTATAATACAGATAACCTGGCATAGCACAGTGACGGGCACTGATATCATTGGGGTGTGAGGAATATCAGAGTGATATCATACATTATAGTCAAAGGGCCTTAACAAGGCTATTTATCTCATTTAATGTGCAAAGAATAGTCTCCTCATGAATTGAGCATGAAATCATGTGTAGCACAAAACAAACATGCATAGTAACATTTAGAAGCATGTGGTGATGTATATGTACCTGCACAGCCTCTTCCATGCCAACTAAGAGATCAGTATTTTTCTGGGAGTAATGAATATGCCTGACATCAAACTATTGCTTTCTAATTCTGTTCTTTAATCTAAAAGGTAATAGCCAGGTGTGGTGGCACATGCCATTTAATCCCAGAAGTTGGAGAGAGGCAGGCAGATCTCTGTGAGTTCAAGCCAGCCACGCTGTACTACATAGGAGCTTCCAGCAGCTGGGACTAAGAGAGACCCCGTCTCAAAAAGACCAAAAAAAAAAAAAAGGAAAGATTGTTTTTTAGCAGGTCATAGTGGCTCACACACCCTTTTAATCATAGCACTCGGGAGGCAGAGGCAGGTGGATCTCTATGAGTTCAAGTACAGCCTGGTCTACATAGAGAGCTCCAGGCCAGCTGGACTAAAAGGGAGAATGCCTGTCTCAAAAGACAAAAAAAAAAAAGGAAAAAGAAAAAAAATTAAACAACATTTATGTGGCTGGAGAGATGTCTCAGTGGTTAAGAGTGTTGACTGCTCTTGCAGAGGACCCCAGTTGAACAACAGGAACCAGATGGACAGAGTTAGACTACAGAAAGACCAATTGAAAGTGGATACACAGTAAATAAGAGATAAATTAAGAGAGCAATTAAATATACAAGGCTCAAATATTAATATAATCCCTACTAAGATTGATTTAGATACAGTTTAATTATGAATTCCAATTCTGGAGCTTTTCACCACAAAATACGGTTCCTCTGATGTGTCTTGAATCTGCTTTTATATACCTGGTAAAGTAGTTGAGATATTAGCAGAATTATGGAGAAAATAAAAACGATCCTTTGTTTATAGTTAGGANGGAATAACCCATGGCTGATGCCACAAGCTTACATCCTCTAGTGGTTAGGAGATGTTATAAGCCACAGTAAGACGCTGTCATATTTTACAGAAAAAAAGTATTTCATGTATTAACATACCATCCAAACATCTGTGTTTATACCAAAGTAACATACCATAACAATTAGTACTGATTAAATACCTATATGTCTAATTACTTGTGCTTCATTAGTAAGATTGAAAGGTTATTCATGGACAAACTGTCAGCCCATGAAAGGAAACAGCCAGAATTGACCAGAGTCCAAGACAACAGCTCCAGAGAAAGTAGACTGTTTTGCTTCTCGTCCACCTATGCACCTTTTCTAAGCCTAGGGAACAATCTGCAGAAGAGGGGGCGGGATAGAATGTAAGGGCTGCGATTGGGGTGAATGATGAGACTACAGCAATACAGTCTGGACACTCATCTGATCAATTTGATTGAATATACAAGCCCCCACACACACTGGATGTTGGGACTCATGGGCTGTGTGGGTTTGGGCACAACTGCTTGCAAATTGGTTTTACATGAAGGATGCTTGTATTCGTAAATTATTACTAACTGTTAAAAAATGAAAAAAAAAGAATAAAAAAAAGAATGTCCTGTCTCCACCAATGGCCAGAGGTAGAATCCAGGTTGGATCAATTGATTACGATGAAGTGACGTTTCTTTAATGGTCCTCATCAAAGCCCTGACACCTCCACCCTCTTCCCTTTCAAATATGTTAAATCTTAAATAGTGGCAGTGCTGTTTATGAGGGGGGGATTAATCCACAATGGTCTCCAAGACTGCAAATGAAAATCTAGCTAGCTAGCATGCCACCCTCAAAGACTGAGACCCTAGAATCATTTAGGAGATGCAAGTTGAGTGATTCTGTCTACTTCTAGGTAATATGAGGTAGAAAATCGTTTAACATCTCCATTCTTGCTGACTTTTGGGCCTTGGAGGTTGAACAACAGGAACCAGATGGACAGAGTTAGACTACAGAAAGACCAATTGAAAGTGGATACACAGTAAATAAGAGATAAATTAAGAGAGCAATTAGATATACAAGGCTCAAATATTAATATAATCCCTACTAAGATTGATTTAGATACAGTTTAATTATGAATTCCAATTCTGGAGCTTTTCACCACAAAATACGGTTACCTCTGATGTGTCTTGAATCTGCTTTTATATACCTGGTAAAGTAGTTGAGATATTAGCAGAATTATGGAGAAAATAAAAACGATCCTTTGTTTATAGTTAGGATAAACATCAAAGTCTGTAAATCTGATTATTGCATGTGTGACTATGGTTGCCATATCTTACAGGTTAGTAGTTCATGAGCAGATCCTCATGGCCTGTTTATGCTTTTTCATACAGTTGTTTTTTATTTATTTTTTTTGGTCTTTTAGAGACAGGGTCTCCCTGTAGTCCCAGTTGTCCTGGAACTCACTCTGTATACCAAGCTGGCCTTGAACTCACAAAGATCTGCCTGCCTCTGCCTCCCAAGGGCTAGGATTAAAGGCGTGTGCCACCATGCCCGGCTTTTTGAAAATCATATACAAATAAAATTTCATATAGTATTGTCCACCTCATCCTTTCATTGAGATATGTAGGTCTTCCATCTAAGTTTTACTGGATGTGTCTTTTTATCTAATTAGAACAATTAAATGTCCATCTAGTTATATCATCAGAATGATAATGAAGAATGTGAAGCATGGCTGATTTTATTATTTGGGACATGGAATTAATATATCATCTTTGGTTTCAAAGATTAAGAAAACATCATTATTTTGGTGATTGGTGCTATTGTGTCTGACTCCATATTTTTGTCAAATCTCTATTTGTGTTTTAAACTTCTTTTACACATGTATACATAATAACACACATATACATACATACTCATTATGTGAGCAAACAGGCACCATTAAGTGGACTCAATAATCCACTATTACAAATAATAATAAAGAGGTCACTAAATTGAGAGGGAATAAGAAGAGTGGGACAGAGAAGAGAAATGGGAGGACATGCTGCCACTAAATTGAGAAGGAGTGGGGGATATGTGAAGAGTTGGAGGGAGGAAAGGGGTGGGCATGTTTTAAGTACTCATGTGTGAAAGCCTGTAATATTTAAAAATTTAAATATTGCAAGTCAAAATAAACTAAATACAAAAGTAATCATCTAGTAATTATTGTTAAAGATATAATTATGCAATCTCTATAATGACGAATGTTTGACAAATCCCCAAGTTTGGTAATTAATATTAAAAATTACTTGATTAGATTATGGAGTCCCTTGGTCATTTAGAGAGAATGGTCATCTTCTGACTATGGGTAAGATATTCCATAGGCTGGGGCTCAGATTACAAAAAGGAGAAGAGAGAATATTGTTAGAGATATTGTGCCTCTGTCTTCTGTTTATTTGATGTGATGTCCTCTCCTCTGCTCCACTTACTCTAGCATTAAGGACAGACACTAATGAAGGCTAACAGCCTAAACAAGTAATCCTTCTCTTTGAATAGTTTTTCACACATTTTTTTCATGACAACACAAAGTTTTAACAGTAATAATTTTCTCAACACTTTAATAAGAATTTTCATATTTTGTAGTTTCACACACCCTTTCATAATTATTAGAAGTGTTTGGAATGAAGCACAACTTATTACACTGACTTACTTGGACTTTAGATTCACTTTTAGTCTAATTTTAGAATTTGTTAATTGCAATAATATTTGAATGATGAATATGGTTTATAAATTTTGAACATAGTTATGCATAGATATATGTAGTATGAATCAGTAAACTATAAATAAAATATAGATTTATGAATAACAGTAAAATTAAAAAATAGTTTATTCTTATTTGTAGTATTTTAATTTTTTATATGCATGAGTTTTATTCCTACATGTATGTAAGTGCAAATTTACTGCTAGACCATTTCTCCAGCACCTATTTATTTCTATTTTATGTGAATGAGTGTATGGCCTGCATGTGTGAAAGTGGTCCTGTGTCTATAATATCTGTCGAGGTCAGAAGAGGGTGTGGGATCCCCTGGAAATGGAGTTGTCAATGGGTGTTACCTACCATGTGAGTGTTGGGAATCAAACCTGGAAACCAGTGCTCTTAACTACTGAGCCGCCTTTCCACCCGGATATAATACGAATTTTTAATTGAAAAGTAAAACACTTAAAATGATAAATTTATTGAGTCTTCTTCTTTTTTTCTTGCCTTTTGAGACAAAGCCTCCCTATAGTTCCAGTTGTCCTAGAAGCGGCTGTAAAGACCCGCTTAAAATGATCTCACAGAGATCCTCTTGCCTCTGCCTCTGGAGTGCCAGGATTAAAAGTCTGCATGGTGCAGACCACCCTGGCTCCCTTCCAATGAGTCTTCTTTTTAAAAGAAGATTTTAGGTAAAAATAAATCAACTTGAAAATTATCTTATCTAATCATAGAAAGAAGATAAGAATGAAAACACATTCCAGTAGATCAATAGGCTACAATCAGTTTTATAGATGAATATATAACAGGTTGATTAAAAAGTAAAATGTGAAGGGATTAATTTAAACCCATAATGGCCAAATTATTTTAAGTAGACACTAATTAATTTATAAAAGAAAATCAGGATCTCCAAAGAACACAAACCCAGAATTGTCTATGATTTCTGCATCATAGTTAAGCTAATGAAACCCAATAGTGAGAGAGAGAGAGAGAGAGAGAGAGAGAGAGAGAGAGAGAGAGAATATCTGGAAAATTATAGTCAAAATATGTCTTACCTAAATCAAGAAATCGTATATGTGGTAATATTTTATTCTCAGAAATGTAGTAAATATATGAGTGTTATACATTCAAGATGTTTAAAGAATATAACACTGAAGATATTTATTTGCAAGTTGGCTGTTGTGAGATCGGCCTGTAATTCTACCTACATGGGTGCCAGATACAAGCATACCATAAGTTGGTTTATACTACACCTATGAATATTTTTCTGAATTTAATTATAAAGATATATTCTGAGAAGTGAATAGTTGGGCAATTTTGTAACTGGACAACTTCCCACAGTGAATTTACCTAAAAGCAAAGAATGTAGTCCAATACACCAAGATATCCAGCATGAAATCTTTAGACTCAGTATCTGGTTGAATGAGATTTTCATATGAAATACACAACTCACACGAATGGCACTAATTTTGATAGATATTCATTTCAATAGACAATGCTTATATTCAAATGTATGTATAAGATAAAATACTGTGACAAAACCCATTTAGCATGCAACCTAAATCATCACATACCTAGAGTGAGGATGTTAGCCTCAGATGAAATCATTAAAGATGCTGGGCATGGTGGTGCATGCCTTTAGTCCTAGCACTTGGGAGGCAGAGGCAGGCGGATCTTTGTGAGTTCAAGGCTGGCCTGGTCTACAGAGTGAGTTCCAGGTCAGCTGGGGTTACAGGAAGACCCTGTCTTGAAAAGACCAAAAAAACAAAAATCACCAAAGCCAATTTCAAGACAAAGATAAGTGTTCCAATATAAAGAAGAGAGTATCTCAATGATATAAATGTAAAGCCTATATAAAGCCAGGGTATAGAAAAATAAGAACACAGGAAATCAGTAAACCTAAGAAATTGATTATGAAAATGATTAAGAGTGGAGCAAATATTTACCTAGGTTAGTGAAGAAAAAGGGAAATAATAAAAAAAATATTAAGTTCAGAAATAAACGAGAGCTCATTAATAATAGTATATAAAATGATTAAAATATTAAATCATTAAAATATTTGTCCAAATTTAAAGATTTAATTTAAAAGGAATAAACAGATTCCTCGGAAAAATGCAGCACTGAAATTGAGTAAAGAAGAAACTGAAAACAGCAAGCAAATGAATTTTTTATTTAAGGTGTACTTTACAGAGTAATTTTCATACAATAGATAGGAAGCATATTTAGCCCCCCTCCTTGATGCACACCCTACATAGACCCCCTCCTTGATGCACACTCTACATAGCCCCCCCTTTGATGCAAACCCTACATAGCCACTCTCCTTGATTCACACCCTACGTGGTTGCCCTCCTTGATGCACACACAACAAAGGCCCCCTGCTTGATGCACACCCTACATAGCCCCCTCCTTGATTCACACCCTATGTAGCCCCCCTCCTTGATGCACACCCTACATAGCCCCCCTCCTTGATCCACACAATACTTAGCCCCTCCCACTGGATTTCATGCATATGTTATATATGTTAAGGCCTTTCAGACCTTACAAACACACACACACACACACACACACACATAAACACACACAATCTTATCTTGCTTGCATGGTGACATCAAACATTCATAATTATTAAAATAAACTGCATACCAATTTGTGTTTAGGCAGGATTATTTCTAATTATTTGAATAAGACCTTTATTACTCTGATACAAAAATGATCAAAAAGCAAACTTATTGTCTGGCATCTTAAACATAAAAGAAAATCATTACAGCACTTTTTAAACAAATTAAATGCAGCAACATTTGAGGTAGACTAAACACAGTTATAGTCATTCGTACCCAGGAATGCACAATCTGCAAATTGCATACAGACTCACATCAAGAAGATCATCGATCATGAACAAATTGGATTCATACCTGAGATGCAGGGATGGATCCAACATACGAAAAATCAATAAAAAACATCTCAAGCATATGAATGGTAATGAAAGACAAAATCACATCATCATCTCAATTGATGTTGAAAAAGCCTTTGACAAGATCCTGCATCCCTTCATGCTTACAGTCTAAGAGGGAATTGATTTGGAGAGAATCATTCTCATTGTAATCAAAGCCAATATACAGGACAACCCACAGCCAATATCATTTAGGAAAATGGGGAAAGAACAGAAACATTCCCTTTAACAGTAGGAAATCAGCAAGGCTGCCATCTGTCACCATTTCTCTTCAATAAAGTGCTTGAAACACTTGCCTAGAGCAATAAGGCAAGAAAGGAAATTAAAGGAGTTCTAATTGGAAAAAAAAAAAGGAAAGGGAATCAAGCTATCCCTATTTGCTGATGACATGAATTCTTTTAACTTAAGGGATGCTAAACTCCACCAGAAAACTACTAGAAATGATTACAGCTTCAGCAAAGTGGAGGATACAAAATTTCCTAATAAAAAATTAGTAGCATTCTTTACACCAACAACAAGCAAACTGGAGAAGGAATTCAAGGAATACCTTCCGCACTCACAATAGCCTCAAAAACATAAAAATACCTAGGAACAACCTAACCAAAAGACACCAAAAGATCTCTACAACAAAAATTTTAAACCCTTAAAGAAAGAAATTGAAGAAGACACAGAAGATGGAAAAATCTCCATGTCTCTATGGATTGGAAAATTAACATTGTAACAACTATTTTTTATGGAATCACTAACGAAGCGCCTTCTAGTTGCTGCAAAGATTTTAATACAAGGGACTTTCCTTAACTCCCCCCATAGAATAAGGAGAAATATGATGATGATGAGGTATTCTCCAGCTGTAGATTGGAGCCACCTGTTATAGAGGTATTCTCTTGTTAAAATCGGTAAAACTTCCTTCTTTAATTGACTAATGGACATAGTAAACTGTTGAAAGGATTACTCTCTATTCAGAACCACATATAATGTAAAGTCTCCTTAAGCTATGCACTTTAACAAAATATATTAATCAGGGCTCTGACATCAACAATGGACTATTCTACCAGGAGATGTTGGCCAGGGGGATCCAAGCCCCCACAATATGTAAAGGCTCCTTGCCTCAACTGGGATATCTGCAGGAAAGAGGCGATAAGGACATGCTTGCTGTTGAAGACCTGATATAACATGGGAAAGATTTTATGGAGACTGCACTTGCAAGTATGCAGATGGTACTCTTTGAATGCCAGAGAGTGTTAGCCAAAGGCCACTAAAACCGCATAAAGCAAATATGGGTCTCCTTGAAGTCAAGCAAGACTCCTCTGTCAGCACCCAGCTACACCTCATCTGAACTGGAAATACTGTGGCAGCAGTGGCTAGCCATATGTCTGTATATCCCAAAATCTAATTGGCTATTAGCTCTTTCTTTGGAGGAATAACCCAATGGCTGTTGTCACAAGCTTACATCCTCTTAATGGTTAGGAGATGTTATAAACCACACGAAGACCCTGCCATACTAACAGAAGAAAATGTAATTCATGGATTAACATAACATCCAACCATCTGTGTCTTATCAAAGTTAACCTACCATAACAATTAGTGCTGTTTTAAATACCTTATATCTAATTGCATGTGCTTCATAGTAGGATCGAAAGGGTTATGCCTGGGACAAGCTGTCAGCCCATGGAAAGAAAACAGCCAGAATTGACTAGAGACCAAGACAACAGCTCCAGAGAAAGTAGACAGTTTTGCTTCTCATCCACCTGTGCCCCTTTTCTAAGCCTAGGGAACAATCTGTGGAAGAGGGGGCGTGGTAGAATGTAAGGGCTGCGATTGGGGTGAATGGTGAAACTACAACAATATAGACTGGACACTCATTTGATCAACTTGATTGAACATACAAGCCCCCCCTGCTGGATGGTGGGACCCATGAGCTGTGTGGATTTGGGCACAAGTACTTGCAAATTGGTTTTACATGAAGGATGTTTGTACTCACAAATTATCTCTTATTGTTAAAAAAAATGAAAACAAAACAAAACAAAACAAAAAAAGAGAAAGATGCAGAAAAGTTACGGTAGAATGCATGATCTGGGATGGGTAAGGTTGGGGTGGGGGGAAGGGAAGGGGATATATGCCTGAACTGAATTGGAAAATGATGTATGAAATACACAAAGTATCAATAAAAATTACAAACAATAATAATATTCTTAAAGGCAGGAGAGAGAGCTCAGAGCTTGGATGCTAACTGCAGAAACAAGAGTTTTGTTCCATGCACCCATATTGGGTGTATAGCCAGCAGGCTCCATGGAGCTTACACTTCATCCTCTATGGAAACCTACACTCACCTGAAAATGCCGATAGATGGGCCCATGCACATTCCCCAAAATTATCATACATTAATAGAGGGCATGAATTTGGGGGTGTAGTAAGGTGGGGGGAAGAGAAGATGAATGTAAATATGATCAAAATGCATTGAATAAAATTCTCGAATCAGCCACTTTTCAAAATTTAAAATATATTATTCCTAAAATATGTGTCTGATACAGACAGGTGATATAGTGTTTACCTCAAATTCAAATATGATAATAATCTTAGTACTTTTGATTCTGTTCAGGAATAATTTTAGGCTATGATTGAATTGTCATTTAAGGGAATTGACAAGATGATTTTCATTTAACTTTAACAAATGGGGTAATTCTTGTCTCTGAAGGATACTTTTACAATCTCAAAATCCATCAGTAAATACTTAACTGGTTACATTTTTAACATAATATGTAATATGCATCTTTCATGCTGGATAATATTTCAAATTTAGTGTCTATTACTAATAAGAGTGATAAGCAATAAACAACATATATATTGCTATTACCTAATGGAAAGAATGTAGGTATTTAAACCACATTGCTTTATTCATTATGACTGTTCTCCTCATGGAAAATTTCTAAGTGTATTTTACATATATACTCAGAAATTAAAATGTACATATTTTAATAATTCCTCCAAATATTTTTGTCTATTTCTTTAATGATAGATCTGTTCAGCAATAGAAATATTGATCCCTGGAAATTCTATTGTGTAAAGTAATGGTGGGCTTTTTTGTAGACTCAAGTTTAATTAAAAGAACAAAACAATTTTGATTTTCATAACTAATTATGAATATAAAGGTATCCCATGTTTAACGTACACATATACAAATGAAAATATGAAAAAATTCTAAGAAAGCTAACATTATCTGTTCAAAGAGTCAGTGTAATTAAAACAGGTGATTACAAATGGTGAGGCTGTGAGGTGACTAAATTTAACAAACCAGAAATGCGTGAAACTTGTTTGTATTTAAAGCTAGTCGTTCAAAAGGACATAAGTAGAATCAAGAAATCTATAATGGAGACTGGGAGCTTGCTCTTCACAGACATTTACAAATTCTGTAACTTGCTTTTGTCTGCAACAAAGCACTAAAGGGTGCAACTGAATTAAAATGTTAATGTCTAATGATTTGAAGGCAATATGTATGATTTACAATAAGCTTTACACTTGCTAAATACCATTCAGTTTTGACTTCTGGTAAAGAAATTATCCATAATGTTTTTCATAGTACTGAGCAACCCATAATTTTACTTTGATTGGCTTTATCAAATTTGGTTAAACCAAACACCAAATTTAAATGTAATGTGCTGTTAATGTTTATATTGTACAAGATTATTATACAAATATATGCAGTAACAAGATACAATTTTCATATAAGAACTAACTTCACTGTTATTTTTCCATGTTTTATTAAAACAATGTATTATCATTAAATGAACACCTATATTTCTTTATATGCATAATATGCATAGTACTTATAAATATTCAGAATCTAACTCATACTCTCCAGTTTTTACTTGACATTATGATTTTAGTTTCATACATACTCAATTACATTTCTCTACCATGCCTTGCTTTGTTTCTAAACTATAATCCAACATATAACCTTTTCTCCACCTCCCATTTAAATACACCTATTTTATGCATTTTCCCTTAGTAATCTCTCGCCTAAGCTTTTTCTCTTTCTGGTTTCTTCTTTCTCTTTACCTCTCTGGACTGGAGGGACATGGCAGCATTAAAGGCCAAGATTAACTACTAAAATGTTAAAGCTTTAATTCCCTTCTTTGTTTTATTTAAGATACAGTAGAGTTCTCCTTCATCCATGCTGTGTGTAAATAATTTAAGAATTATCATATGTATTTTTTATGTATTTCTTACAGCCACTACCCTGTGTAGAATTCAATATCAGAAAGTTTGCAACGCTTTTTCCCCCAAATCCAATTTTTGTTGAAGCTTTGTGCATTTCATACAAAATTTCTGAAAAAATCTAGACCCATTGCCCCTTCCTTGTCCCCCACCCCCACTCCATCAGAAGTCATGCATTCTGCCAAACATGTTTTTCATCTTGTTCTCAGTCTCTTTTAAAATTTTTGATGCAGAAGTTTACTGTTTCAGGCAAAAATTCACCATTTCATTCAATTCTTTGACACAGTCATTATTGTTGTTTTTGTTGTTGTTCCTGCAAATTTGCATCACTCCAAAATATGCACATATGTGTGCCAAATATATCAAGATTATTACATCATAGGTTTTAGCATCTTCAGCTTATGATTTCTTTCTTTTTTTCTTTCTTTATTAGGCTGAAAGATGTCATATTTTCCTTAAGGAAGTGTTTGAAGACTCCTCCTTTTCAAGCCTGAACAACCATGGGCCTTGCCCTTGTGCTCTGCACTGGTGCATTGCTTTTTTTATTAAGTCAATCATGAATTTTGAAACTATTATTTCTCCCACAGATTTATAATCTTGGGATTTTAAAAGGGAAAATGATTTATATTTTATTTGTTCTTTTAGTTTTATTCTTATGAGTCTATTGCCCGGAGGTATGTAAATGCATCTGTGTCATGCAATGCCTGAAGAGGTCAGAGAAGGGCATTGGGTACAAAGGAACAGAAGTTATGGAAGGTTGTTAGCCACTGCATGTGTTTGGACCTGGGCCTGGGTCTTCTGCAAGAACAACCAGTACTCTTAACCACTGAGCTTCCATCTCTCCAGTCCCAAGTTTTCTAAATAATCTTATTAACTTTATTTTAAATTTATTTTTAATTTTTTATATGTATGAATGTACTGTCTGCATGTAGGTTGGTGCACCGGAGTCATGCAATGCCGCAGAGTTCAGAAAAGGGTGTCTGATTCCCCTGGAACTGGAGTTAAAGATATTAAAGACTGTTCTTAACCACCACGTGGGTGCTAGGAATTGAACCCGGTTCCTCTGCAAGAGCAGTCGATGCTCTTCAGCGCTGAGCCATATCTCCAGCCCCATTAAATTTTAGTTTTTATTGTTTTGTATTTAGGATGTGTGTGTGTGTGTGTGTGTGTGTGTGTGTGTGTGTGTGTGTGTGTATGTGTGTGGATACACATGCCACAGCACACCTGTGGAACTCAGAGAACAACTTTCAGGAGTGCATTTTCTTGTCTTTTAGACAAGGTCTCCTTATTGTTTGTACCACTCTGTGTAACCCATGCTAGCTGGCACATGAACTTATGGGAGATTTTCCTGTCTTTACCTCTTATCTGCAGTAGAGTTGAAGTTAAATATATGTATCACTGCATATTGCTTTTTTTATTTTTTATTGAGCACATTTGACACAGCATTTCTTAATCAAATTTAGACTCATTCCCCCATCCCTGCCTATCCCTCATGCCCCTCCCCCGATCAGAGCTCATGGATTCTGTCATACACAAGTCCTGTCTTGAATCTTTTTCTCAGTCTTTTATGACCTTATCAGTGCACACAGGTTTACTGTTTTTGTCAGTTCTTTGAATGGTTTTGTCTCTCTCTTTTTTTGTTCCCATTTGATTTTATATTATTCCAAAATATGCATATATATATATATATATATATATATATATATACACTCCACACATAATTCAAGGTTACAAAATCTGAAAATAAACCAAAGGTTAATTCCAAAGCACATTTTAGAGATTCACATTTTAGCAGAAAAGTTGCATGCAGGTAAAAAGAAGTATAACTTTACATTCTCTCTTTTTTTCTAGAATATGAATATGAATATTCATATATGATAGAACACATCATAGGTTTACATAAGGATAAAGTATGAATAGTTGTAGTATGTATAAATGAAAAGAGAAAATATTATTTTACAAAATATTTTTAACTGTTAAGTATAATATATTTTTTTTTTTACCAAAAGATGTCATGTGTTCCCCAAGGAAGTGCTTGAAGGTTCTTCCTTGGCAAACCCAAACAACAATCAATCATGCCCCTGTGCTCCACAATGGGGTCCCTACCCGCCATGGTTATCCAAATGAGGTCCAGCAAGTGCGTGTCCTGTCTTGATCTACCTGCACTGGCCTCCATGACATAGCATGGGTAGTCAAACAATGGCAGTCTACACTCTGAAGAGGCTGAAGTCCCAGTAGCCACTCAGTCTACAAGCTGATATCTTAGTAGTCCCCATCTGGCATTGAAGGTTTGAAGGATTCTCAAGTTTTATATCTGAAATACAATTTCTCAGAACTTACTGATTATTTATTTCTGGCTATACTTTCCTTTTGGATGCTTAAGGCCAAAGAGTCAGCCCAGATTAACCAAGGTTTCTGTTTTCTCAAGGTCAGTTGAGGATCTGGTCCTCAAGGGTCACTCAGGGGTTTTGTTTTGTTTTGTTTGGGGGGGGGTTGGCTCCTTTTGGTTTTTCAACCACCAGTTCCATCCACTGGAGGACAAAGTTAGGTCTTGCTAGACCAAGCTTCTCTTTTTGAAGCATGAGCAGCCTTTCCTATTTACAGGGTGGACACTGGTTGAATTCCCATTAGTGGGTCTACAAGTCCTCCCTGCACAGGGAATACTCATGATTCACATTTGCAGGACATTTCAGGAGATGCCCCCATGCATATTCCCCTGAGACTTAGTTGACATCTGAGGGCATGGAACAAAGTTATCCCTTAGGACCCTCGGACAAATTGGTATGGGTATTAAATATCGTCATTAAGCACCCGAAAGGCTAAGTTACACCAGCCTGATACATCACACCTATACTAAAATTGTATCTTCTGGAAAAGAAACTGTTATTTCCTATTATATTTCTTGATTCATATTTTTCCATTTTAACTACATGTTACACTGTAATATGTACACATGTCCACCATCATATACCAAAATCCATAGTCTGAAAATAAGTGGTAGGTTAGTTCTAGGAACTGCCTAGGAATTCATAATATAAGAGCACATTTGTGTTCTATCATGAGGAATATAGCATTAATGTTGCTCAATTTGCCTTAGAACTAGGTACTTGGTGCTACCATCCACAGGTGGAGGATACCATTCGTCTTTTGGTTTTCTGGGACTGTGTTACTTCACTTAACATAATATCTTCTAGTTCCATCCATTTACCTGCAAAGCTCATGATATCATCTTTCTTTACCTCTGCATAGAACTCCATTGTGTAGATGTACCACATTTTATCTATTCACCATCAGTTGAGGGGCACTTGGGTTGGTTCCAGCTCTTTGCTATTGTGAAGAGAGCTGCAGTAAACATGGCTGTATGTGTATCTTTGTGGTGGGATGCATCTGTGGGTACATGCCCAGAAGTAGTATGGCTGGATCAGGTGGTAGGCTCATTCCCAGTCTTTTAAGGGTGCTCCACACTGCCTTCCATAATGGTTGTACGAGTTTGCATTCCCACCAGCAGTGGATGAATGTTCTTTCCTCACAACCTCTCCAACATTTGGTATCATTTGTTTTCCTTATCCTAACCAGCCTTATCTGAGTGAGATGATATCATAGTTTCGATTTGCATTTCCTTAATTATTATCGATGTTGAACACTTTTTAAGATGTTTCTCTGCCATCTCTATTTCCTCCCTTGTGAAGTCTCTGCTCAGCTATTTACTCCATCTTTTGAGTGAGTCATTTGTTTTATTATTTCTTTGGTTTTTGAGTAGTTTATATATTCTGGAAGTTAGTGCTCTCTCAGATGTATCGGCAGTAAGGTTTCCTCCCACTATGTGGGTTTTCTCTTCATTTCCCCGATTATTTCTTTTGCTGTACAGAAGCTTTTGAGTTTTATTAGGTCCCACTTGGTAATTGTTGACCTTGTATACTGTGCAGCTTCTGTCTGATTTAGAAAGTCTTTCCCTGCACCTATGTCTTGTAGGTTGCTGCCAACTTTTTCTTCTATCACATTCAGGGTTTTAGGTTTCACGTTGAAGTCTTTGATCCATCTGAAGTTGATTTTTTACAGGGTGAGATGTAGGGGTTTAATTTTATTCTTCTTCAAGTGGTGATCCAGTTTTGCCAACACCATTTGATGAAGATGCTGTCTTTCCTCCATTGAGTCTTTTTGGCCCGCTTGTCAAAAATGAGATGACTGAAATTGTATGTGCTCAAGTTTGGATCTTCAGTTTTGTTCCATTGGTCTATGGGTCTATTTTTTGTGCCAGTACCAGGCTGTTTTTATGACTATAGCCATGTAGTATAGTTTAAAGTCTGGTATATAGATTCCCCCTGTATTGCTCTTTTCACTCAGAGTTGCTTTGGCTATTCAGGGTCTTTTGTTTGTCCATATGTATTTAAGGATTTTTTTCCAAGCATGTGAAGAAAGTCTTGGGGATTTTCATTGGGATTGCATTAAATCTGTATATTAATTTGGGTAGAATGGACATCTTTACTATATTAATTTTTCCAATCCATGAGCATGGGAGGTCTTTCCATCTTCTGATGTCATTTTCAATATCCTTATTCAGGGGTTTATAATTTTTGTTGTAGAGGTCTTTGGCATCTTTTATTAGGTTTGTTCCTAGGTATTTTATTGTTTTCTTTTTTTTTTCTTTTTTTTTTTAAATTAGTTTTTATTGATGCTTTGTGCATTTCATACATTTTTTCCAATTCAGGTCAGGCTTATTTCCCTTTCCCTCCCCCCCCCACCCCCACCCCATCCCAGGTCATGCATTCTGCCAGAACTGTCCTGCATCTTTCTCTCAGTTTTTTTTTTTTTCATTTTTAGCTATAAGTGATAATCCATGAGTACAAGCATCCTTCATGCAAAACCTATCTGCAGGCTGTTGTGCCCAAACACCTACAGCCCCACCATCCAGTGGGGGGTGACAGGTTGTTTGTTCAATCAAGTTGATCAAATGAGTGTCCAGACTACATTGCTGTAGTTTCACCATTCACCCCAATCGCAGCCCTTACATTCTACCACGCCCCCTCTTCCGCAGGTTGTTCCCTAGGCTTAGAAAAGGGGCACAGGTGGATGAGAGGTAAAACAGTCCACTCTCTCTGGAGCTGTTGACTTGGACTCTGGTCAATTCTGGCTGGTATTTTATTGTTTTCAAAGCTATTGTAATTGGGAAAGTCTCCTTGTATTCCTTCTTTAGTTGCTTATTTTTGGTGTAAAGAAAGACTATAGATTTTTCTAGGTTACTTTTGTATCCCAACAATTTTCTTAAACCCCTAATCATTTCTAGGAGTTTTCTGGTTGAGTTTTTAGTGTCACTTATATAAAATATCATATTATCTCCAAAGAAGGATAGTTTGACTTCCTCTTTTCCAGTTAGTACTCCTCTAATTTCCTTTTCTTGCCTTATTATCCTAGCAAGTGTTTCAAGCCCTGTATTGAAGAGGAGTGATGACAGGGTCAGCCTTACTGATTTCCTACTTTTGAGGGGAATCCTTCTAATTTTTCTCAATTTAGGATGATGTTGGCTGTGGGTTTCTTGTATATGGCTTTGATTATGTTGAGATAAGATCCCTCCAATCCAATTCCTCTAGGACTTTAAGCATGAAGGAGTGTTGGATTTTGTGGAAGTCCTTCTCTGCATCAATTAAGATGATCATGTGGTTTTTGTCTTTCAGTCCATTTATGTGTTTTATGATATTAATTTATCAATTTACGTATTCTAAAACATCAAGAATTCAACTTGATCATGATGGATGATCTTTTTGATGTGGGTCTGTATGTGATTAGCAAGTATTTTGTTGAGAATTTTTGCATCTATATTCATTAAGGAGATTGGTCTACAGCTTTCTTATTTGCTTGTATCTTTGCCTGGTTTTGGTATTAGAGTGATGCTAGCTTCATAGAATGAGTTTGGGAGAATTCCTTCTGTTTGTATCCTTCTGAACAGTTTGAGTAGCAGTGGTTGTAGGACCTCTTTGAATATTTTATAGAATTCTGCCATGAAAACCCTCTGGACCACGACTTTTTTTGTTGTTGGGAGGTTTTTAATTACATCTTCAATTTCCTCAAACGTTATGGGCTTATTTAAGCTCTCTCTCTTCTTAGTTTGGATTTGATGATTCCCAGGATTTCAAATATTCATCCATTTTGCTTAGGTTTTCAAATTTAGTAGATTATAGGTTTTTGAAGTATTCCCATATGATTTTCTGGACCTTTTCATTCTCTGTTGTTATGTTTCCCCTTCCATCATGAATTCTATTGATTTGGAGATGCTCCTTCTTTTGATTAACTGGGCTAGAGGTCTATCTTGTTTACTCTCTCAAAGAACCAAATTTGGATTTATAGACTTTTTGTATTGTTTTCTTTGTTTCTATTTCATTGATTTCTGCTCTGATTTTTGTCATTTTTTCCTGTCTGTTGCGTTTATGGTTCATTTGTTGTCTTTCCAGTGTATTTAGCTGCAGTTAACTCATTTATTTGTGCCCTTTCTGGTTTTATTTTTTTCATGTAGGCACCCAGGGTTATAAACTTCCCTCTTAGGACTGTTTTTAAGTTGTCCCATAGGTTTTGTTGTATTGTACTGTCATTGTCGTTTAGTTCCAGGAATGCTTTTATTTCTTTCTTTATTTCTTCCTTGACCCATTCATTGTTCAGGAGTGTGCTGTTTAATCTCCATGTGTTTGCGTAGGTAGTAGAGCTTATCCTGGTGTTGATATTGAGCGTTATTGCATTGTGTTCTGATAGAATGCATGAAAATATTTCAATTTTTTTGTATTTGTTGAAGATTTTTTCTGTGTCCCAGTATGTGGTAAATTTTGGAAAATGTTCTGTGGGGTGCTGAGTAGAAAGTGTATTCTCTGTTGCTTGGGTGGAATATTCAGTAGACGTCTGTGAGGTCCATTTGCTGTATCATATTGTTCAGTTCACATGTCTCTCTGTTTATTCTTTGTCCAATTGATCTGTCTAAGGGTCTCAGTAGAGTATTGAAGTCCCCTACTATGAGTGAGCTAGGGTTGATATGTGCCTTGAGGTCCTGTAGATTTGTGTTTATAAAGATTGGTGCATTGGAGTTTGGTGCATATATTTATGATTGTGAAGTCTTCATGGTTAATTTTCCCTTTAATGAGGATACAATGGCCTTATTTGTCCCTTCTGATTGCTTCTACTTTGAACTCTATTTTGTCTGATATTAAGATAGCAACTCCTGCTTTCTTTTTGGTATCATTTGCTTGGAATATTTTTTTTCCATCCTTTCACTTTCAGTGGGAGAGATGGGTTTCTTGTAGACAGCACATAGATGGATTCTCTTTCCTAATCCATGCCTTTTGATTAGGGAGTTTAGTCCATTAATATATAAGATAATAATTGGGAGATGTGTGTTGCTTCTTTTCCCCTTATCATCCATTTACATTTTTGGTCTAGGTTTCTACTTTTGCAATTTTGCTTTTAATAATTTCCCTTTCAAAGTGCCTGGGGATAGCTGCTACTCTCCATTGCCCTTTGAATTGCTTCAAGTATTCTTTGAAGGTTTGGTTTTTCTGGACATGTATTCTTTTTTTTTTTTTTTTTTATTTCCGTACGTGTATGAATGTATTGTGTGCATGCAAGTCTGTGCACCCGTGATGTGCAATGCCGCGGAGGTCAGAAGAGGGCGTTGGACTCCCCTGGAACTGGAGTTCTCCCGGAATCGGAGTTTCAGACGGCTCTTGGCCGCCATGTGGGTGCTGGGGATCGAACCCGGGTCCTCTGCAAGAGCGGTCGGCGCTCTTAACCGCTAGGCCATCGCTCCAGCCCTGGACATGTATTCTTTCATCTTGTTTATGTCATGGAAATTTTTCTCTTTCCTTCAATTAGAACTGAAATTTTTGCTGCGTATAGTAACAGAATAGCATTTGTAGTTGTTTAGCACTGGGAATGCTTTGGTCCACGTTCTTCTTAATTTCATAGTTTGCACTGAGAAGTCAGCTGTAATTCTAATAGGTTTGCCCTTATATGTAACTTGTTGTTTTTCTCTTGTGGCTTTTAGAAGTTTGTCTTTGTTTTGAATGTCTAATATTTTAACTATGATATGGTGCAGGGAGTTTCTTTTCTGGTCTTGTCTATTTGGTGTTCTATATGCTTCTTCTATTTGTATGGGTTTGTCTTATTTTAGTTTGGGAAAATTTTCTTCTATTATTGTGTTGAAGATCTGATCAATGCCATTCTCTTGGAATTCTTCTCCTTCCTCTATCCCTATGATGCAGAGGTTTGATCTTTTCATAGTGTCCCACATTTCCTGGTTCTTCCACTTGTGTATTTTTAAATTTTTCATAGTCTTTACTTGAGCTTTTTAGTTGTTCTGTGATATCTTCCAGGTCTGATATTCTTTTTTCTGCTCCCTCCACTCTACTTCTGAGGCTTTTTCCCATTCTTTCCTCTTGATTGGATGAGTGTTTGATTTCCTTTTTTATTTCATCTTGTGTTTTATTTACTATTTCCACTTCCTCTTTGATGTTCTCAATCTTTTCTTGTAGCTCCTTGCTTCACTGGTTGGTTTCCTTCTTCATTTCATCATGAGATCTTTTCAGTGTTTCCATTTCCTGCTGGAGTTTTAAATTTTTCCCTGTAGTTCTTTCTGGAGTTTGTCATTTTCTCCTTTTAGTTCTTTCCAAAGATTATCATTCTTTCCCTCTAGATCTTTTCTGAGTTTTTCATTCTCTCCTCTTAGTTCCATGATTTCTTTGAATATATCTGTGATTGTTTTATGTACATCCTGTGCTACCTCCTCAGATGTCTCCTTGTCACAATCCTCCATAGGTTCAGTAGACTTTAGTGGGGAATTATTCTGCACTTTCCCCATATTGTTCTTTCTCTCTGCTCTTGGCATGTGGGTTTCCTTTTGCCTATATTCTGATGCCTCTTCAATGTGTTGAAAGATCACTTTTTCTGATTCCTTCTCTTTATTTATGTATTGCTGACTTGTCTAGATTTCAGGACTTCAATTTTGGTTATATATTGGGAGTTATAGCTCACTCTTCTCTTTCTATTCTAAAAGAACTGGGTAGGTAACAGCCATTATGAAAGCCTCTGAGCCCTGTGCTCTCTCTGCTGCTGCCAGCCAGTTCCTCTAGGCTGGTTGTAGGGCTTACTGAACACTCCCTCTGGAATTCCAGTTGTGGGAGGGTGGCATGGACTCCCTGTTTAGCTCATGCCCTGGTACCCTGCAGTTCAGCTTTTCTGCCCCTGGCCACTGCTCTGTGCCCAGTGGACCTTACTTCTCCTTTCCATACTCTGCCAGCAGATGTGGCAGTCCCTACAGCTCAGCTGGTTTTGGTCCAGCTGCTGCCTGGAGGGCCTAACTTCTCCTTCCCACACATATTGATTTTTTACATGAGATCCAGGTTTCAGGCTCAGGTCATCAGACTTACACAGCAATTCATTTTACACTCTGAACCATCCTGCCAGTACTGAATATTAACTATGTATAATTTATTATTCTCACATATTGTTTAGTATTATAGAGTTCTTGTCATGAAAATATTTAAAAAGAAATGAAAATGCAAATATACTTTATGTGGGTTTCACTTTTGAAGTAATAGGTCAAAATCTTTGATTTTTCCCAAATTTTGAACAATTATATGGATATTCTCTTCTACTACTTAGAAGTTTTTATTTTATTTTCTGGTAATTTTTATGGGGTGTTTTACCCTGGTCTTTGATTTATCTGAAAATTTTATGTTTCATGAGATGTTACAGGCCTATTTCTATTTTGAAAAGTTCACCTATATTAAAGTAGTCTAGAATGTTACAAGTAGGATCCACAGAGGAGTCTGATGCTTGTACCAATCTGAGGCTTTTCTTCCTTTCAATGTTCAGATGGGCCAACCTTTCTGTTGGTGCTTTCTGGTACATCCTACTCAATGAAAATCTGTATCTTTTCTTTCTCAGCTGTTAAGTTGGTGACATTTTGACCTGTTGGAACATACAAATCTATTCCCGTAGTTAGTTTTAAGATTTGAATTGCAAGGTTTTTGACAAAAAGGTTTCATATCTATCTGTATCCCCCATTTTTTTTAGGTTTTTCATTTTTGACCCATGAGTCTCCAGAAGGCAGTTGTATTATACATACCTATAGGGTGGAATCAAGGCACAGATTTCATCAAATTCACCCATGCTGTTTTGGGTGACCGTATGTGATTAACTTGGGAAGCAAACTTAATTTTTAAGTTAAATCATCTTATAGGTAAAAGACAATACTACAAGGTGACACTTTACAACAGAAAAATTATAGAGAACATTTGTATGTGCCAATCCCTAAGTCATTGTTATACAGATTTTAAGTAAAACAAGTGTGGACAACAGCAATTTATATCTCCATTTAACTCATTTAATTATTTATAATGAGTCCTAATGAAACTTACCTTCTAGGTGCCACAAAGGATTAAATATGAGAGACTTTCTTACCTCACCCCCCAGAACAAGGAGAAATATGATGATGATGAGGTCATTCTCCAACTGTAAATTGGAGCAAACTGTTATAGAGGTAATCTCTTATAAAACCAGTAAAACTGCCTTCTTTAATTGACTAATAGACATAGGAACTGTGAGAAGGATTATTCTCTATTCAGAACCAAATATAATACTAAAGCCTCCTTAAGCTACGTACTTAAGCCAAATATATTAATACAGGAGCTCTGACATCAGTAATGGATTATTCTACCAAGGAGATATTGGCCAGGGGATCCAAGCCCACACAAAAGGTAAAGGCTCCTTGCTTCTAAACTGGGATACCTGCAATAAGAGAGGCAATAAGGCCCTGCTGTCAAAGACCTGACGTTAACATGAGAAAGATGTATTGAGACCACACATGCAAGTGTACAGATGGCCTCTGGAATACCAGAGAGTGTTACCAAAGGCCATTAAACCAATAAAGCATATACGGGTCTCCTTGAGTCAAGCAAGACTCCTCCATCAGCACCAGCTACACCTCACCTGCCTGGAAATACTGTGCAGCAGAGGCAGCCATATGCCTGTGTATCCCAAATCTAATTGGCTATTAGCACTTTCCTTGGAGGAATAACCCACGGCTGATGCCACAAGCTTACATCCTCTAATGGTTAGGAGATGTTATAAGCCACAGTAAGACCCTGAAATATTTAACAGAAAAAAAATGAATTCATGGATTAACATACCATCTAAACATCTGTGTCTATACTGAAGTAACCTACCATAACAATTAGTACTGTTTAAATACCTACATATCTAATTGCTTGTGCTTCATTAGTAGGATCGAAAGGTTATTCCTGGACAAACTGTCAGCCCATGAAAGGAAACAGTCAGAATTAACCAGAGTCCAAAACAACAGCTCCAGAGAAAGTAGACTGTTTTGTTTCTCCTCCACCTGTGCCCCTTTTCTAAGCCTAGGGAACAATCTGTGGAAGACGGGGCATTGTACAATGTAAGGGCTGTGATTGGGGTGAATGGTGAAACTACAGCAATATAGTCTGGACACTCAATTGATCAACTTGATTGAACATACAAGAACCCCCCCCCCTGCTGGATGGTGGTACCCATGGACTGTGTGGTTTTGAGCACAACTGCTTGCAAGTTGGTTTTACATGAAGGATCTTGTACTCATAAATTATCACTTATTGTTAAAAAATGAAAAAAAAAAACTGAGAAATATGCAGGACAGTTATGGCAGAATGCATGATCTGGGATGGGGTTGGGTGGGGTGGGGGGAAGGGAAAAGGAAATATGCCTGAACTGAATTGGAAAATGATACACAAAGAATCAATTAAAAAATAAAAATTAAAAATAAAAAAATAAAGTAGTCTAGAATGACATCAAGATTATATATTAAGTTTATGTATATAAAATATTTTTAGGTTTATTTTCTGCACATCTAAGATGGTATTCTACCTCAGCACAGAGAGGTCAATGTTTAAATTCACAAAAATCTGTCTCATTGACCTATAAATCAATTCAGAAATTTATAAGTTTTGAAATGACAACTGCTTTTGTATATTTGAAGCAAATTGTTTTAGAAATGCATAACTGAAATTTGTTGGATTTGATATTATTTTATTTAGGATTATTGAATGTATTTGTTTGAAGGATAATCTTTTTTTAATTATTTTTATTTTTATTTTATTTTATTTATTTATGTGTATGAATGTACCGTCTGCATGTAGGTTTGTGCACCCATGTCGTGCAATGCTGCGGAGGTCAGAAGATGGTGTAGGATTCCCCTGGAACTAGAGTTCTCCTGGAGTTGGAGTTACAGACATTTCTCAGCCGCCATGTGGGTGCTGGGGATCGAACCCAGGTCCTCTGTTAGGCCATCTCTCCAGCTTCGAAGGATAATCTTATAATTAGCTTTTCTGTATTTTCCTTTGTCTTCAAATACTTAATTTGTAAGAATCATTTCCAAACTTACATGTTAAAAAGCCTGAACCACCATGCTGAATGGGTGGTTCCAAACACTGGCTGCTCCTGCAGAGGTCTGGGGTGTGATTCCTAGCAGTCACATGGCAGCACACAACCATCCCCCATTCCATTTCCAAGTAATCCAATACTCGCTCTGGCCTCTATGAACACCAGGCACTTATGTAATGTGTATACACATATGCATGGAAACAATTATAAAATAAGTACAAATGAAACTTTTTTAAAAGAATGACAGAATTTGCATACGTCAAGTTGAAATTATTTTCTCCTCTTCAATGAACTCATCTAAATGGACTGGTTCAACTATAGCGATATGTTACAATAAGGTATTATACATGTAATATTCCTGATTTAGAATGTAATGAGGGATACAAAGGACTGTGTGTTAATTCTTCAGCAATACATGATGTTACTTTTAGCATTACGAGTAGTGTAATTGATTTTTAGCAAAATGTCCAATTTCCTGCTAGTTTTTTTTTAACGAATTCATGATGTTGCAACCAATTGGAAGAACCAGTATACATGATAGTAAAATCACATGCTTCCTTTTCCTTTAAAATTAAATTATTTTAAATAGACACATAAGAACATAAAAGTCTGTGCATGGTAATAAAGTTTTGTGATATTTTGATACATACATATCATATAATCTCCCTGCTTTGTAATAGTGCAATTGGGCTTTCTTATTCCTGAGTACAGTATGGTACTCCCGCACGATTCTTTACTCTTCCTCTCTGCTCTTCCCAGTCTATTGCAACTTCCTTTGTGCTCTCAATTGTCATGAAATCAATATTTTATATTCTATATATGAGTAATATAATTTCATACTCTTATTCTCTGCCTGGCTTATTTCTCCTATTGTTGTTCCTTACTGTTTCAATCCTTGTTGACAAAATGACTAGATATCATTCTTTTTGAGTATGAATTTATTCCACTGTGATATATACTCACATGTTTTATCCACTTACTCACTGATCAGTTTGTGACCATTTAGTTTATCTTTTTTGCTGTTATTTCTTTCTGGTACTTTGAATAATGTTCCAATAAGTAAGGGAATACAAATGTCTGTTCACCTCCTATGAATAGTAGGATTGCAGCATATCCTGGTAATTCTATTTGCATATTTCTGAGGAGTTTTCATCTTGTTTTCCTTAACACTGTACAAGATTTATATTTCCATAAACAAAATGCAAAGTTTTCCTCTTTTCCTCATCTCACCAGCATAATTTATCCACCAGCATCTCTTGAATTGCTAAAAATAAGAAAATTAGTGTGAGTAATGACTTTATACAAAGAGAAACATCTATAATTTCTGGTAATGATTTATTATATTGCCAATTTATATTACTTCTCATAAATAAAACTTATAATTCTCAGAAATCTGGAAGAAATTATAAAATATGGTTGTCAGGAATAGAGTAGAATTAATCAACAAGAGTGTTTCTTCTCATAGTCTGTAATTTCATACAAAATCCCAGCTTATTCTACATCACTGCTTATACAAGATATTCTAATTGCTCTAATAAATTAAAGTTTTCATAACAGAATTTCCCTGTGAATAATATTCACTGAACTCATTCATTGAAGTGGCAATTAAATTTTCATTTTATGTTCAACTACTTTGGTTAGAAGTATTCTTTAAAATTTGCTTATAAATCTATTAGAATAGAAACAGTATACTGAATGTATTACCAAGAATATTTAACATAAATAAAACAAAGAAGTAACTTTGATGAACACTTTATCAGTTATACCTCACTAAAAAATCAAGATAATATATATTTATAAGAATTACTTATAGGGGTTGGAGAAATGGGTCAGAGGTTAAAAGCATTGTCTACAGAGCACCTGGGATCAATTCCTAGCATCCATATGGCAGCAAACAACAATCTGTATCTCAAGTTCCAAGCGAACTGGACATCTTTCTCCGACCTCTGTTGGCAATGCATTCCATGGATGCAATTACATACATTCAGGCAGTAAACACATATACATGAAATCCCACAGATCAAAATTTCACCAAATTAACAGCCGAGAAAGAAAAGATACAGCTTTGCATTGTGTAGTATGTACCAGGACGTGCCAGCAGAAAAGTTGGCCCATATGAACAATGAAAGGAAGAAAAGGGCTGGAGAGATTGCCTAGTGGTTAAGAGCACCAACTGCTCTTGCAGAGGACCCAGGTTCGATCCCCAGCACCCACATGGTGCCTAAGAACTGTCTGTAACTCCAATTCCAGGAGAACTCCAGTTCCAGGGAAATGCGAGACCCTCTTCTGACCCCCGCGGCATTGCACAACACGGGTGCCCAAACCTACATGCAGACAATATATTCATAAACATAAATAAATACAAAAAGAAAAAAGAAAAGAAAAGAAAAGAAAAGAAAAGAAAAGAAAAGAAAAGAAAAGAAAANAAGTGTACAGTTGGTCTCTGGAATACCAGAGAATGTTACCAAAGGCCACTAAACCAATAAAGCAAATATAGGTCTCCTTGAGTCAAGCAAGACTCCTCCATCAGCACCAGCTACACCTCACCTGCCTGGAAATACTGTGCAGCAGTGGCAGCCATATGTCTGTATATCCCAAATCTAATTGGCTATTAGCTGTCTCCTTGGAGGAATAACCCATCGCTGATGCCACAAGCTTATATCCTCTAATGGTTAGAAGGTGATAGAAGCCACAGTTAGACCCTGTCATATTTTACAGAGAAAAACGTAATTCAGGGATTAACATACCATCCAAACATCTGTGTCTATACCAAAGTAACCTACCACAACAATTAGTACTGTTTAAATACCTATATATCTAATCGCTTGTGCTTCATTAGTAGGACTGAAAGGTTATTCCTGGACAAACTGTCAGCCCATGAAAGGAAACAGCCAGAATTGACCAGAGTCCAAAATGACAGCTCCAGTTAAAGTAGACTGTTTTGCCTCTCGTCAACCTGTGCCCCTTTTCTAAGCCTAGGGAACAATCTGCAGAAGACAGGGCATGGTAGAATGTAAGGGCTGTGATCAGGGTGAATGGTGAAACTACAGCAATATAGACTAGACACTTATTTAATCAACTTGATTGTACATACAAGCCACCCCCCACCTGGATGTTGGGACCCTTGGGCTGTGTGGGTTTGGGCAAAACTGCTTGCAAATTGGTTTTACACGAAGGATGCTGTACTCATAAATTATTACTCATTGTTAAAAAATGAAAAAAAATAAAGAAGAAAATGAAAGACCCCCCAAAAGAAATTAAAATAACTAAAAATCTTTAAAGACTTGATTAAGTCTTTAAACAAAAATAAATTCTTTGTAGGAAAAAATGCAAATTATTGATAGTATTTAAAATAATTATTTCTGATAAAAGGGTTTTTTTCATGTAATGAAAACAATTTTGGACAGAAAATTTAGAGTAATAAGATATTTTATGCTTAATTAATTCTTGAAAATTATTCACTTTTCCATCAAATTATTGAATTAAAATTCCTAAATTACGTAATCCATAAGTAAATATGCCTACTTAACATGGGGTTGAGATTGTAGCATAAAAAACCCAACCTGAAGGAATTATCAAAATTTTAAGAAGAATAAATTCCATAAGGCCCAAAATGATTCCAGTCAGTGACAAAACCAAGTTCAGTATTGAAATTTTCCATATATTTCCACCCAAATATTCATGAATTGAAAACTGGAAATATGAGTAACATTGAAAAAATAAAAGTAAAACTAATGTGGCATGTCTTTCACTTCCTGCAAGACTCAGCAAACATCAAGGTAAATAAAGAGGAAAAATTCTCAGAGCTAGAGGATGGAGAGAATTAGGAAACACCCTTTTCTGAATATGGCATGGTTGATATATCTGGGAACATACAGCAGTTATGGATCACCACAGAAGACATGCAAAGCAACTACAAACATAAGTAAAGTAACAAGTTGAAAGGGAGAAAGAAGTTTATAGGAGTGGGAAGGGATATGAGAGGAAATAGTGTGTGCGTATGTGTGTGTGTGTATGTGTGTGTGTGTGCGTGTGTCTGTGTGTGTGAGTCTGTGTGTGTGTAAATATGTCCATAATAAATTGTATACATGTATTAAACTGTGAAAGTTACATAATACTTAAAAGATTTTTCTTTCCTAATCTGATGTTTAGACATTCTACTAACATCAAAATATTATGAAAGGATACTTCCAAGCCAAAACTGAATTTTAATAATTAAACTGAAAGTCAGTATACATGAGCTGAAATTGTTCAGTTACCTAGATTACCATCTCTGAGGGATGCTGATGAAATCAATGTTAGATGGTGGGGATATGATAACATGGATTCAATGACTTTTAATTTCAGTACTGAATTATTTAGTGAATAAGTGAGCTGAGAACCCTGGGAATAATTTAGCTCTGAATTTTATTTTATTTTATTTTATTTTATTTCTTCTTCTTCTTCTTCTTCTTCTTCTTCTTCTTCTTCTTCTTCTTCTTCTTCTTCTTCTNTATTGAAACCCTGTCTACAAGTAAATGAATAAATAAATAAAAATAAAAGTGAAACTTTAGAATTTACTGTTTTTAACTCAGACTAACAATTCTGTGTGTTCTTTTTACACCTGTGTTCTCTTTGTAAACAACTATATGAATCATAGTTCCAATAATGATAGTTTTAAAATAATAATAATAATAATAAATACCACTAAAAACTGAGCTGGATGTGTGGCTCCTACCTGAAATTTCAGCACTCAGGAGGCTGACAAAGGCAGATTTCCAAGAACTGAAGATTAGCCTGAACTACAATCTGTCTGAAAAACAAACAAAAAACCCCTGAGAAAATAGCACTTTAAGAATTAAAAATTTAATCTGTGAAGCTACTGATGTCACCTGACAGTAAAATTTAAGAGTGATCTAAGAAAGTTTACAATTCTTAATCATAAGAAAATCTGAAAGACTATCTTTTAAACACAGTAACACTTCCCAACAGAAATTACTGTAAAATTTTCAGAACTATAAAATATATCTTAAAAGCTTAAAACCAACTATGTCAAAGCTATGATTATATAATTCATCACTTACTTTGTAGTTCTATTTATGTTTATGGGAAATGAACTCTTTATATCAAGGGATGTTTTAATAAAAATAGTGTCTTTGAAACTTGTTAACTCCTTGTCAACTCAAAGTCACACAATCCACATGCCTGTGAACATGAGACAGTCTAAAATTTCTACCTCTCACATGATCATTCACATGATCTTTTTGAAGTATGTCTATCAGGAATGTAGCTCAGTTGATACCGAGCTTGCTTAGCATGCACAAAGCCCTCAGTGTGATCCCCAGCACTCGGGAATAGTGGTTCATGCCTAAAGATTTGAGGTCATCCTGAGCTATATAGTGAGTTGTAAATCAGCCCATATTATACATGAGGCCTTGTCTCAAAAATAAAATAACCATATCCCAATCTATGATACAAAGCAATGGGGTGAATGAATTTCAACAAGCCATGGAAGAAATCATCGTATAGGCCTTTCTTTTTCTGATGGTTTTCTTCCTTGGTTATATTTTTACCTAATCCTTACCATTCTCTTCCAGTCTCTTGACTTCAAATATATATTTTTTTCTTTTTTATCTGAGACAGGGTCTCCCTGTAACCCTGGCTGGCCTGGAACTCACTGTGTAGACCAGGCTCACCTTGAACTCACAGATATCCACCTGCCTCTGCCTCATGAGCGCTGGGATTAAAGGCGTGAGCCACCACATCCAGCTTCAAATATATTTCTAATTGGATATATGTACCTGAATATCTCATGAGCCTCTCAAACTGGCTTCATCATATTCTCAAAACTATTCTTCCTCTTTGCTTATTTATTTTTAGTTAACTTCAAGCTTCAAACTTTGTGTGGACACTGAATGCGATGTCTGGATTCACTTTATTCTTCTTGAGTCTCCTTATGCCCCTCTTTTCTCCCACCCAATCTGGTCACTTGCCATCCTCACAATTGTAGTCCCATACCTCAGAAACTCGGTTTTCTAATGTCCTTCATGCACATGTGTCCCTCAGTTAATTTTTTTATTTTGCCTCTCTCCATCCCACTATTCCTTGCATCATTTTAAGTACCCTGTGTCCTTTGGGTATGATTGCCATTATACCATAACACAAAAACACAGGTCATGACTGTATCTGCCCACACATTTTCTGTGGCTGATGCAGCAGAACAAGACTTATCTGTTTATTTCATGCAACTCAGTAAGGTAGTTGTCCTAGTTTAGTTTCTCTCTTGCTATGATAGACACCATCAGCAAAAGCATCTTGGGGAGGAAAGAGTTTGCTTGGCTTACATGTCCTGATCACAATTCATCAGTGAGGGAAACCAAAGCAAGAATTCAATTAGGGCAGAAGGCTGGAGGACGAAACAGAAGCACAGACCGTGGAGGAACACTGTTTACTGGCTTGCTCCCCTAGCCTGTGCTCAGCATGCTTTCTTCTACAATCCAGGCCCACTTGCCCAGGGGTGGCACCACCCACAGTGGGCTGGGCCCTCCCAACATGAAGAGCAGTCAAGAAAATGCCTCACAGACCAATAAGACAGAGGTAATTCTGTAACTGAGGTTCCCTCTTCCCACGTGTGTCAAGTTGAGAACTGAAGCTATCCAGCACAGTAGTAGAAAACAGATGAATCATGAACCAATTCAAACTCGAGTTCAATTCCATACTGTGTTTGAATTTTCTGAAATTCAGATCCCTTTATCTGAAATGAGACTAGCAAAAACTACCTCATAGGGTGAACATTAAATGAGGTACATAAAAGCATTTGAGTCTGTATGTCCTAAATATTTGTAAAATGAGCCAATAAACAAATGTTTCCTACCTGAGGTATCTTCTGTATCACATCTCCATCCAGCTAACTCTTCTTGCCTTTTAAAACTAGACTACAGCCATCCTTCATCTCCTTGGAATGATTTGTGTTCTACTTTTTAAAATGTTTTTTTTTATGGGGCTGGAGAGATGGCCTAGCAGTTGAGACCACCGACTGCTCTTGGAGGTCAGAAGAGGGTGTCGATCCTTGGAACTGAAGTTACAGACGGTTTGTTACCCACCATGTGGGTGCTTGGAATCAAAGCCTGGGTCCTCTGCAAGAGCAACCAGTGCCCTTAACCACTGAGCAAACTCTCCAGCTCTTGGGTTCTACATCTGTGTTCCTGTAGCTTCCAGGGCTGATATGTTTCTCATACATTGTTAACTAATATCCTTGTTCATCTCCCAAGTCATCATTGATAAGTCCCTTGAGAATCATTTTTTTAAAAATTTATTTCTGTATGTGTATGAATGTACTATCTGCATGCAAGTCTGTGCACCAGTGTCGTGCAATGCCGTGGAGGTCAGAAGAGGGTCTCGGATTCCCCTGGAACTGGAGTTCTCCTGGAATTGGAGCTTCAGACGGTTCTCAGCCGCCATGTGGGTGCTGGGGATTGAACCCGGGTCCTCTGCAAGAGCGGTCGGCGCTCCTAACCGCTTGACCATCTCTCCAGCCCGGGAGATTTCTTATTACATCTTTAATTTCTTTGTATATTATGGTCTGTCGATCTCTTCCTGGTTGAGCTTTGGTGTGTCCTAGGATTTCAGATATTCTTCCATTTCTTCTAGGTTTTCAAACTTGGTAGAGTATAGGTTTTTGAAGTATCCCCCTATTATTTCCTGGATCTTTTCATTGTCTGTTGTGATATTTCTCTTTTCATCACGGATTGTGTTGATTTGGAGTTGTTCCTTCTTTCTTTTGGTTCACTGGGCTAGAGGTCTGTCTATCTGGTTTATTCTTTCAAAGAACCAACTTTTCGATTCATTGATTTGTTTTGTATTGTTTTCTTTCTTTCTATTTCATTGATTTCTGCTCTGATTTTTGTTATTTTTTCCTGTATGTTGCATTTAGGGTTCATCTGCTGTTGCCTCTCCAGTGCTTTTTGCTGAAGTTTTAGATCATTCACTTGTGCTGTTTCTGTTTTTCTAATGTAGGCACCCAGGGCTATAAACTTCCCTTTTAGGACTGCCTTTAAAGTATCCCATAGGTTTTGTTGTGTTGTATTATCATTGTCATTCAGTTCCAGGAATGGTTTTATTTCTTTATCTCTTCCTTGACCTATTAATTATTCAAGAGTGTGTTGTTTAGTCACCATTTGTTCTTGTAGATAGTAGGACTTATCCTGGTGTTGATAGTGAGCTTTACCGCACTGTGATGTTATAGAACGCATGAAATTATTTCAATCTTTTTGTATTTGTAGAGGTTTCTTCTGTGTCCCAGTATGTGGTCGATTTTGGAGATGTTCAGTGGGGTGCTGAGTAGAAAGTGTATTCTCTGGTATTATGGTGGAATATTTGGAAGATGTCTGTGAGGTCCATTTGGTGTATCATATCGTTCAGTTCATACGTGCAAGTTTCCAGTGGCCTGAAGACCTGTGTTTCCCTATGGTCATGGACTAACCCTGACTCTTACAATCTTTCCATCCCCTCTTTCACAATGTTCCCTAAGTCTTGGGAGAGTGAGTTTTAATAAAGCAGTCCTATCCAGGGACACACACTCTGTGGCATCTTAGTCTCTAAAACTTAGCCAGTGTGCCTACTGTGTGCTTCACACTTTGCACTATAACTGAACTTCCCTTGTGAGAGTTCTGGGTTGTACTAGTTTTCTCTCTAATCCACACCCCATCCATTTTGCTATGTTCCATAACCCTTAGTTGCAGAACTTCCGCCTAAGTCTGTACATCTCTCAGACATATATTCTCAGTCTATGACCCATTGTGAACTCTGCAGTAGCCTTCATTTGTTGTAAAAAGAAGCTTCTTTGATGACTGGTGTATTTGTCTGTAAATATTAGGATCTGTATCTTGCATACGATAAGAAATTTCATTTGTCTAGGAATATAACGGAGATAGGGACTTCTCTAGGATCTATGACCCCTTTTGTCATGTGTATTTAGCTGTGTTTACAGTGCCACCCATGAGTTCACTCCTATTAGGAACATTTAAATCCAATTAGATATTGGTTGCACACACCCCAGTTAACAGGACCACTAGTGCACCAATAGATGTAGTTTGCTTGATGATTTATTATGGTTATTAGGCTTTAGGACTGGCTTGGACCATTGATTGATTTTTCTCCCCTAGCATCTTGCACTTCTGTAACTGTGAGAGCTATACTTCATGTAGAAGGCCTCCATGCTAGTTCCTGCTCCATTGTCCAAGTCCTATTTCATGTCCAAAATATGTCCTGTCTTGAACAGTAAGCTTTTATGTTTAAGTTTTGGGAGATAACCAAGAGCTGTGGCAATAACTTGTGTTATTTTGGGAGTCTCTTGGCTTCTCTGACCAACACTTAAAGGGCTGTCTCTCCTGTCTGGCATTGTGCTCCTTACAATACAACCACGCAGGTATACACACTGACTAATGTGCAGACACCATTTGGGCATTTTTAGGGGGGTCCAGAATCAACCCATTTCCCTCAGGCTTTCCTAGTCCCTCGACCTTCATTCAACTCGACCCTACCTCCATCTATCCTCCAGCATCCCTGTCTAGTCCAAGTGACACCATTATTCCCACACTCCATATAATGCAAACATACCACTATCTGGCCTATCCTGAATTCCCTCCTCTTCCACCACTAAGGAACCCTGCATGTCCCTCATTCTTCTCCTCCCTGCTGAGCACTCCCACTTTCCCCATCTCCCAGTCTGTTATCATTTGTTCCCTACTATCCCCCTCTGTTTGCCAACATACTTGCCTTCAATTGACGGGCAATGGTTTCAATAGATTAACTATATTTCTAACATAATTATTTTGGGGTTGATAATTTCTCTGCAGAATAATGCAGCTCAACAGTATATGAGAAACAAAAAGCAGAACTTTAAATAAATATGTATTTATTTTTCCACCAAATGCAGCAGAAAAATATAAATTATCCTTTAGGGTTAACAAACTTTACTAAAATGAAATAAAAAGATAGTTCAAGTTGACTCAGTTGGTAAAATACACTTACCTCCAAACTGGTGGACTTGAGTTTGATTCATAGAACCCATATTTTGAAGAAGAGAGCACATTCCAGTAAGTTGTCCTATAACCTCAAAACATATACTCACTGTCACACACCCTGTCTCTCTAAACATATGAATAATTGTGAAAACATAGAAAAAGAATTTTTACTAAAGTCTGAGTGCAGAAGGAGGCACACACGACAATAGATAAAAATAATGTCCAGAGATGCTGTTATTTGAGCAACAGGTACACATGACATAAAATGAAATCATTGTCCAGAGACAGCTTCTTAAATATTTAATCGCATATTTTATAAATGTGATGAAGTTTAGGAGACATAGAAATACTATCAATCTCCCCAAAATGCAGTCAAAAGAAGCTGCCTACTATGAATTAATAGCATGTGTAACACACATGAAGTACCTAACATACATGAAGTAAAGTATTCATTAAAAATGAGTGTGGTGGCACATGACTGTAATCTCGGGACTTGGAATGTTGAATCAGGAAGATTTTGAGTTAGAAGACTGAATGGATAATCTAGTAAGCCCCTGCACCATCCTGTTGAATATGCTTCTGCTTGTGATACTTTCTATTTCCTCATTGGAGCATTTTAAATCCCAAAGGTACATTGGTGTATGTAATTAACAGTGCAAAACCAATCTGAACAATGAGGTAATTTGTAGTGTTCATTATACCAAAAATCAAGAAATAGTACCAACGCTATAGTGAGTATTTCAAACAGGTTGTAATGGATTATTTAATTCACTGTCATTTCATTTTATTTATTTTTTCATTACCAGATGAATACTGAGGTCCACATTAATACAGTGCCTCTTTTTTTTTTTTTTTTTATTTTTTTGGTCTTTTCGAGACAGGGTCTCCCTGTAGCCCCAGCTGTCCTGGAATTAGCTCTGTAGACCAGGCTGGCCTTGAACTCACAAAGATCCGCCTGCCTCTGCCTCCCAAGTGCTAGGATTAAAGGCATGCGCCACCACGCCCGGCTAACACTGGCCTTTTTAAAGAACACACATATCTTTATTTTACACTTATTAGTTTACTTATTTTGTGTGAATGTGTGACCACGGCACATGTCTATAGGTCAGACATCAATTTGTAGGGGTTAGTTCTTTCTTTCCACCATGTGGTGGAGGGGTTTAAAAACAGGTCCTCCAACTTAGCAGCAAATACCTTTAGCTGTTGAGCCATGTCAACCAGTCCAGGAAATGTGTTTCTTTATGAGGCTTGCATTCTGAGGCTCAGTTTCTAGGTATTATTCAAACACCTATACTGGGAAAGAGTTTCTTGTCTATACTATTATGAAACATTAAAGAGAAAATTTCATTTCATTGTAGAGCAGAAATTTTTGGTCATATTTGTCTGATAACTTCTGGTAAATACCCTGAAATGGGCCATATCCTTCTTGAAATAAGACAAAGAGAACACAAAAATGCTCCATGATTGATGTATGAGGGGTTAGTTCTGTAGGAGAATAAGGAGAATAGTGAACAAAGGGTACTGGAACAGAGTATTTACAATTATGAATCATCGGAACCATCTTGTGCAGGGCGGTGGTGAAAGTGAACAGTTTGCAGGAAGTGAAGAACTCAACACTTAAAAAAGAGGAAATGGAACCACAACTGTAGTGGTAATCAAAGGATGAGAGAGATAATGGGATTCTATCCATAGGAGTTTATAGTGAATTTGTTATATTTATGAGACTTAGAATTTATTGAAATCATTAGTGTGAAGAAATGGAAGATAGAAAAATATTATGTTAATAAATTACATTTTATAGCCTAGATATAATGATATTTAATGATATTTTCATGATATTTAAGAAAAAGGAGTAAAAAGGGAAATTAAATATTGTATGTAATGTGGAAACTGGTCTATTTTTATTGAAATTGTTAGTGCAGATTTTCCTACACCTGCAGTTTTTCTAGTCATGTCTGTGATTCAGATTTTAATAGGATCATAATAAGATCTAATTAGCAGAGATTAATTGAGGCTAATATTTAAAGAATAATAGATTTGTGGAAAGAAGTAAACAACTTTATTTCTCAGGAAGTTTAGTTCCCAGGAACATGAAACAGAGCAAACATCCCTGAATATGCTATTTCTCTCTGCTATAATTAATTTTTCTCCAATTTTCTCCTTGGTGAATTCCTAGTCAACTTATAAAAATATCATCTATATATATTTTTCTTAACCATAAATCCATTATTGTTTCCAAACTCTTCATTTATTTCTGCATAAAAATGGGTTTAACTTTATTGGCACTGCCTTGTACATATCACTTCCATTTCAGTTACTGTGCTATCTCACTTTTCCTTGTATGCATTTTCCTTACTGCGTGTGCCTTAATCACAGTTTATATTTCTTTTCGGTGACTGTATTTTGTTTCTCTGTCTGACGCAAATCCCAAAGATTATGTGAATATTTGTAATAGTTGATGGTTAATCTTGATTGTAATTGGATAGGATGTAGTATCATATGAGCTATATCCATTCCTGTGGGTCTGTAAGGACTTTAGCAATAGTGATCAACTGGGGACAACTGAGGGACAAGACTCTTCTTCACACTAGGTTATATATCTTTAGTCGGGTGGCCCAGATACAAGGGAATATGGTGGCTGTTAGTGGTACTTGTCTGCCAGCCTTGCCTTCTTGCTGGTTAGTGCATTCGCCCTGTTGTTTATGTTGTTGGTGGCATCATTCACTAATTTAGCTCTACCTTGGTCTTATAACACGGCCTGAAGATTAGCATCTCTCCAAGAAGCTTACAAGCTTTCCAGACTGTACCATCTGAGGCATCCAGCTTAGTGAAATCTGTACCTCCCAGTCATTCAGACCCTCCATCCTGCAGATGGACATGGATGGATTTGCCTATCATAAAAGCTGTTCCAAAGAATTCTCTCATAGTACATGTAAAATATATTAACAGACATTCTATTGATTCTGTTCCTCTCCAGAACCTCGTCTAATATAGTGTCTGGTGCTGGGAGGGTTTCTAAAGAAAGAAACATTTGAAGACTTGATTTCGTTAACGGGGATGGTAGTATCAGCAACAGGTATTCTAACTGAACTACTTCTTTAGCTGCTAAAGCCTCTTCTATCAACATGGGGGGGTTGTATGATCTATGACATGAACTGTCTCAAAAACTATGAAGATAAGTGACTCTATACACAGTTTTGGAAAAAGTTTTGAAGATTCCTGGAAAATGAAGGGATATAATTATGCTGGTTCATTGCTTCTACTCAAATTCCACAGGTCTGAATGCATATAAATATTTTAAATGCTTCAAATTCCATCCTGAAAGATAATATATTTCCCAGAACTTTTGGACTGAAGTTGCTGAAAACAAAAACCAAGTCTTCATCATAAGACTGGCTGAATAACAACATAAATTTATGTCCCAGACTTGAAGGATGTTGGTTGCATATAAAAGCCTGGTGATTGGTAAAAATTTCAATCTTATCCTACCACAGAGATACATGCACAGCCAAGTTTATTGCAGCTTTCTTCACAATAGCAAAGAGCTGGAACCAAACCAAGTGCCCCTCAACCAACAAGTGAATAGAGAAAACGTGGTACATCTATACAATGGAGTTCTATGCAGTGGTAAAAAAATATTACATCATTAACTTTGCAGGTAAATGGATGGAACTAGATGATATTATGCTAAGTGAAGTAACACAGTCCCAGAAAAACAAATGATGAATGGTATCCCTCCTTTATGGATGCTAGTACCTGCTTGTAAGGAAAACTGAGTAACATTAATATTATATTTCTCTTTATCTAAAAGCAACTGTGTTCTTAGAGTGTGAATCCCTTAATGGGCTCTAGAATTAACCTCTATTTATTATCGGACTTTATAATTTTGGTACAAGGGTGGAGGGTAGGTTTGCATATTTTACAGCAATATAAAATTAAAAGGGAAAAATGTGAATCCCAAAATATGATTTGGAAATAACATAATGTTAATTTTCAGATGACACAATTTTAGTACATGTGCAACATATATAAATGTATATGTTGAAACAATATGGATTGGAGGGAACAACTGTAGACAATCCCTCAGGCCCGCTGGGGAATTTCGTGGTCTGACCATGAACAAAGGGGTGAGAGGTGCAGAGTCAAGACACAGACCCTGTGAATCAGGTGAACACAGACAGAGGGGGAGCTCTGGTTACTCTTGGCTTTTCATTTTCCAGTTCCATCCACACAAGGACAAAGTCAGGTCTTTCTAGACCAGGCTTCCCTTTTTGAAAACTTTCCTCTTTACAGACTGGACACTGGGTAGAATCCCATTAATGGGTCTCCAAGACCTCCTTGCCTAGGAGGACTGATGACTCACAATTGCAGGGCATTTCAAGAGATGCCCCCAGACATAGTCTCCCCATGACTGGTTGACCTCAGAGGGCAAGGAACAAAGTTGTTCCTTAGGTCCCTTAGCAGAATTGGTATGGGCATTTAAGTATGGTCATTATCCATCCAGAAAGGCTAAGTTACACCAGCCTAACACCTTTAATTACTGTATAATATTCTAGATAAGGCTTGTATAATACTGACTGGAGGAGGGACTTAACACCATACATTAAGCAAGCTTAACCAGCAAGATCAAATTAAACTATTTCAGGCTTATTTTAAATGTAAAACTGTTCACTACGATTACTACAAATAGGAACAATCTTTTTCTTTTTCAGTCCCTTTATCCTGATTTATGGTTTGCCCAGGAAGACAGGAGCTGTAACACATACCAAAAGACAGGAAATAATCTGATAAGGATTACCAAGGCCATCCAAACTGTCTTCTTCTGGACTGCATGCAGCTTGTTCAGGAAGAAAGAATCTAGCTTTTTGAGCCAAATTATCTGGTTAGGTCAAGGGAAATATCAAAAGCAACTCTTGCAAGAAGCATGAAGTACATTTTTAAGTATCCATAGGTAGCCCACCATTTGCCTCTGCCCATTTAATCCAAACCTGTAACAGAGAGTCAGGTTCAAGCCAGGAGTGGACTGATATATTCACCATCCTCTTCAGGCCACTAGAAAACTATCTTGAGTGTTTATACAAATTGTATTTAATACAGATATCTTACCATTTTACTATACCTTGAAGTGCCATGTGATATGCATATAAAGCTTGGAAAAAAAAACAAAAACTCTTAAACAAACCTTGAGTAGATATACATTTTGATTTTTAAACTAGTTGACTGAACCTTACAAATTTAAGCTTATTTATATAGAGTCCATTTACCTGTTACAACAAACCTCCTCAGACTTTTATCAATTGCATAGACATTTTTCATCATTTTCACATAAATCCTTACTAAAAATATATTTTTAACATTTCTTCAGTTTTTTAAATTTTTTTTATTTATTCTTATATGTGTATGAATGTACTATTTGCATGTAGGTTTGTGCACCCGTGTCATGAAATGCTGCTGAGGTCAGAAGAGGGTGTCAGATTGCCCTGGAACTGGAGTTAAAGATGGTTTTCAGCTGCCATGTGGGTGCTGGGGATTGAACCCGGGTTCTCTGCAAGAGCAGTTGGCGCTCTTACGCTAGGCCATCTCTCCAGCCCCAACATTTGTTCAGTTTTATATCCCTTTTTGATACCATGAGACATAATATTTATAAACAGATTAACCCTTAATTGTGCACATTTTCTAAGTAATTAACATTTATTTCCCATGTAACGAGATGGGACAGTTATTTCAAATAGAATAGTTTGAAAAATCACAGAAATGCTCAATAAAAATTGAGCTCTTAGTTTCAAACATCTCAGGACTAAACACCCTCTATATCCACCGAGGCAACCATGCCACTTATTATTTTTTTTATTATTTATTTTTGTATGTGTATGAATGTATTGTCTGCATGCAGGTCTGTGCACCCGTGTCGTGCAATGCCGCGGAGGTCAGAAGAGGGTCTCGGATTCCCCTGGAACTGGAGTTCTCCTGGAATTGGAGTTTCAGACGGTTCTCAGCCGCCATGTGGGTGCTGGGGATCGAACCCGGGTCCTCTGCAAGAGCAGTCGGTGCTCTTAACCGCTAGGCTATCTCTCCAGATCAATAAATAGTTGTTGGATGAGAAAAATGACCTGGAATTTATATAGGCTAGCAGTAGAGTATAATATAATTACTAGTAGTTTTAGGTACGAGAAAAATAAAAAGTTCAATATGTGAAAGGTTGTGATAGCTAATCTGGTTGTCAACCTGCCAAGGATCTGGAATTAACTCAATGAAGACTGTTCTTGATGAGATTTGGAAGCGGAAGCCTAATCCTAAATGTGGGTGTACCTTCTGATGACAACCAGATATAGGCCCACATCAGAAGGGGAGCCTCTGGGAATTTTGCCTGCTTGCCTTAATATCTCACTGGCAGGTTCATCTTGTTGCTATGGCATTCCTTCAGGATAGTCACGCCAACTTTCTGTAAATTACCAACATGACTGACAACCAGCAGATATCTTCTCGCTTCAGGCTTTGGTACTAGATTGAGACTGCTGAGATATCGAGGCTCCTAAAATGAGTAACTACTGAATTCTTACCCCATCCAGTGTGTTGTAGCCATTGTCTTACTACTTGCGCTCTATGCTGTAAGACAATCTAATTATCCTAAATATATATATATATATATATATGATATATATATATAGATATTCATTTTGTGAATTCACATCCACGTGGTAGAAGTCGATAATACAAACAGTACATATTTATATATGATGTATAGGTGAGCAGTATATCTGCCTTTTTTTAATGTATAAATAAGTAGACATGGAAATGTCCAGGAATACAAAAACATTCAAAGCCATAGAGGACGCATAGAATAGCCCATAATAAAGTTTTGAGCATAAAGACCTATGAGGAGTTCAGGCCCATTTTGCCACACAGTCAAGCATCTTATATTCTAATTTAGCCTAAGGATTCAATATATTGTAAATGTCTTTCAAGGCCCTGTGAAAGTTTTTCCATTTTCATAAAGAGAAACATATTATAATTGTTTCTTTTGCAATATTGTCAAAATACAATTAGAAATCAAAGTTTTATAATAAATGGGTTTAATAAAGCAGCTTTTAGTGTTTCAGTAGTATTAAAATATTTTGACTAAAAAAATTCCAACACAATTACCTTGCAAAAGGTGCACATTAGGAAACGAGAAATATTCATGAGCTATGAGGCCATCAAAGTAATAAAAAACATGCTTAGAAAAGAATGCTATGATTTTATTGGTTTATTAAGATGAAATTGAGCATAGCCACCTGCAAACTGCAAAAATGTTATAATAGTATCATTTAGGAAACATCTCAAAACAGAAAAGCATCCATTGTTAGGGTACAACCTTGTCAATTTACTACTACAATACTCTGAATTCTTATGTATTATAAAATGTTTAAAATTATATAAAAAGAGCAGATGATGATCATGGCAAGTTTTTACTACACAACTAAAGCTAAACTGCTTTTCAAAGTTTAATTGCAAACAATTTACACCTCTATAAGCTCCCAGTATGCTGTAACAAAAAGAAACTTCAGAAACAAATTAGATTCTGTGGTTATAGGATGATGATCATGATGGTGACAGTGTTGTTATTGCTGTGACCAAACCCATCATGATCCTGAATCCCGAGAAACTCAGAAAAAGTGTTTTGTTGGTTTTTTTTGAATTTCATGAAGTTCACCACCACATTAATTTGGAATCCAGTGACAGTATTTTGATGGGGAAAGTACAGATCAAGACAATCTATCTGTATAGAATGGAGGTGCTGCTTTTCTCTTAAGGATTAGCGCAGCATTATGCATGGACATTGCCTTATCTGATGACAGTGGTTTCCAAAACCACTGCAGAGGTTAGCCAGCCAGCCCCATCAGTTCCAATTGCATCCTGACTGTCCCAAATTCCCTTTTAAGAAGAGAAGCAGCAATACCTTGACATGTTCTCTGCAAAGCAAATCTGTGCAAAAAAATATGAATATTTCTTATCCTTAATAGGAAGAGGTAAATATAATTAAGAGAAATATGTTATGGAACATGACTGAACTGTTTTTTCCAGTGGTTTGATGTCTAGTTGTTGCTTTTGGAAATGAACCATTTTTAGGACAAGTGAATTCATGCTCAGTCAACCATTTGCCAGACAATGAATTTAAGCAGGTATATTTAAGGTATTTTTTTTTTAATAGGAGGGAAACCAACACTCCACACGAAAGACTGTATAATGGTTGTCATGCACATTTTAATTTTCTTTTCTTCCTGCTGAAAGATAAATTAAATTTCAAGTATTGAACTTATTCTAATTAAATAATTCAACTCCATAAAATTGTGTAGAACAAAAAATTCCAAACATTCAAAGATTATCACTTTGAAAATATTTCTGAATCCTAGAACTGTGTTTTACCTAAGCAAAAGAAACACTTAAAAAATAAAAATTATGGATTTGGAAGTATATTATCAAATACAACTGGTACTATAATTTTCAAAATAGTTATTTTATTGCATAATCTTATCTAATCAATTGTTATTGCTGAAAATTTGAGAATGATTTAGTTGGCTAATGTACACAAGGTGAAATAACCATCATATGTGAAACTGGTCCTTTGTTGAGTTAACTAGTTCCTTTTCCATTCGGGTCGGGCCTCTAACACTAAAAAAAAAGGTACGGTTTTTAAATCAAAGCTAATTAATTAATCCATCTTTCAACAATTTTCAGGTACATATTGAAATTTCTTCTTTGATTCTCCTGAACCCTGACAAGCTACTTTCTCTCTGACTCCCTGTCTCCATTTCCTGCCTTGAGCCTAGGGTCCTGCCTGTTTTTCCTCCTGAGACCACACTTCATATTAAGTCATCTGCACTTAGGTCATCTATTTTCTTATTTTCCAGGGTGAACACCTCCTCTTATTAAATAGTAAGACCCGCGCCATACTGTCCTGTCATCCTCACACCTTAGGCTGGGCCCTCCTGCTATGACTTCTGCCGCGTGAGTAACATGCTAAGTAAGAGCAGACGCTCCCATGGCATTTGGAATGCCCCTTGCCCTCACAACAGCTACAATTCCCCGTTCCAAGCCCCACATCTACATCTAGGTAGTTTGAAAACCCCATACTATCAGTAACTGGTACCTTGGCCCTTACCCACCTCCCGATTTTTCTTCCTGAAACATTCTGACTAGCCTGCAATAAACCAGCTATTGGATCCTTATCATTTTGAACTGGGCCTGGGCTCCTTCTTCCTGCTGGAAAAGTCTTGACTAATCACCCTGAAACCATCCTGTCTTGTAAATAATCAACAGTGAGAACATGAGTATCAACTATCCATATCTGACCAGAGATCAAGCTACATCATCAATATAAACAGAACCAAACTCCAAGTCAACAAAAGGAGGGCCAAGAATTTGAGATAAGACACACAAACACAAGACTATATAATTCCTAGACACAAAACAATATATAAGTAACTAAGACAGTATGTCCCCACCAAAACATACCAGTCCTATAAGCGTTCTACAATGAGAACTACCCTAAGGAAAATTTCCAGGATGAGTAATTTCAAAGAACAATCATAGTTTTTTCCAAGATGGTGGGTCCCGTAGTGGCATGTCCTCTCTGGTAGCAAAGGCAAAGTCAAGGAGAGGAACTTAGGGTACCCCAATAGCATTGGAAAGCGTAGGAGGTGGTCTAAGGCATTTGGATCCTTAGGGACAATTTGGCACTATAGACATCAGAAGCACTTGAGCATGTGAGGAAACAACTGTTTTGGCTGAGCTTTTTTCCTACTGAACCCAAGTACAGACCTTGGCACCTGGCCCCGAAGGATGGCTGGTAAATTAAGGGTGGTTTATGGTGGCTTCCTGAGTACATCTCACCATGTGGATGATTGGGGTTCACACATCTTGGATGTGTGGAACTCTGGCTGCATTGCAGGGGAAACATTGTGACCTTCCAGCCCACAGGAACAGGATTACCTGGGGCCCTCGGGATGTGAGGGTTTCATAGGCATAAGGGGGGTTTGGGCCTCCTGGTGCTGTGTTGCTAGTCCATTGGGATAACTGGTTTGCGGGTTGGAGGATGTGGACTTTGTGTTTCACAGTCGTAGGATAATGGTGAGTATTTTTGAGTCGAAAGTAGCCACGACCTGCACCAATGAAGATGTCAACACATCTGAAGAATATAACCAGCATCATTGTCAGCTCAATAAACACCCAAGTTTCACATTAGAACCACACCCAACAAAGCTACCCAAATGCCTAAAGCTCAATGAAGGAAACATTCAGGTGGATCTCCACCAAACACTAATAACCCTATTCAAGTACCCTCTGGTGAAGACCCCTTGGATATATTTCAGGATACAGATCTCAAAAGAATAATTATTAATATGATTAGAGAAGTTAAGGAGTTAAGAAATTTAAGGAAGGCTTATAAACAGGAAGAAAAAAAAAAAAGAAAAAGTCCAGGATCTAAATGACGACAGGGCTAAATTGCAGACGGCCACAACTAAACTTGCTCATGACCTTACCCCGATCTCGAAACATTGAAGAGCCGGCTGGTGGCCCAGTGTCTTTTTATTCTAGTACTTTGTAGGCAGAATGCAAGTGTCTTTGTGAGTTCAAGGGCCACCTGGTCTACATGATGAGTCCAGGCCACCTTGTACGAAGGTAGACTCTGTCTCAAAAGACAAAAAAAAATTATTTGAAGAAAATTCAAGTTGAAATGAAAAAGAAATGCAACATTTCAGAAACAACTTGGAAAGGAAGGGGTTGAAGCTCTTAATAATAGATTGGATGAAGTAGAAAATAGAAGATCAAGATTGGAAGACAATATGGAAGAAGTGGATAAATCAAGTGAATTTTTATGAAAAATAAAAAAGAGATTGCAGGTTAAGGTTGTTAGGGTTGCCAAGTTGGGAACCTCCGAAAAAATCCCCCCCACTTTCCCTTAGGGTAACATTACAGCTTTAGGAAAGAAAAAAAATCCTCCATTCAAGTGCTATGTGTAGGTATGTATTATATTATGTAACAGATATGCATATATAATGTAGCAATACAAGTGGGAGAAAACAACAACAAAGAACTGAAAAAACTCTGGAAAGACTAAGAACAAAAAAGAAATTACACTTATAAGAACGTTATAATGATTTACCTAATGTAGCATGGGTGAGAGAAGTGTTTCCATACAGAACTTTGTACATGGATGTCAATAGCAGCTTTGTTTGTATTAGCTGAATTCTCACACCCCTCAGCAAACCCACAGAGCAGAGTATTGCTCTGGAGTGAAAAGGATTGAATGATTGTGAATGTAGTGACACTGTGAAGCTCCAACAATTATATGAAGGGAATTGAATTCATGGATAACTAGCATCTAATGTATAATTCTTAACATTCTTGAAAATGCAAACTAATCCTGATGAAGAAGGATTTTAAGTGGTTCTCTCTTTGTGAGGACAAGGTTAGGAGTGTGGTGGTTTGAATGAATGTCCCCCCATAGGCTTAAGTATTCAAATATTTTGACCCCAGTTAGTGGCACTGTTCCTGGAGGTCTTAGAAAGTGTGGCTTTGCTAAAGTGGGAAGGACGTGAAATTGTGGCAGGCGGTGAGGGTTTAACAACCTGGTGGTCTCCAGTCAACTCTCTCTGCTTCCTGTGCTCATTGCCCTTATGAGATGTGACCCTCGCTTGCTGCTCCAAGCCCCAGCCACCATGCTTCCCACCACAATGGACGCTGATTCTGGAACTGTCAATCATAAGCCTCAAATAACCTCTTTCTTTTATAAGTTCTTTGGTCAAGGTGCTTTATCACAACAACAAAAAGTGATGAAATACAGTTATTTGGGTACTCATAGAGTGGCTGTTGGGCTGTTGGAAGAACTGCCCTTGGGGTAATTGGAGAAAATGTGAAGACTTTTGGAACTTGGTGCGAAAAAGCGGTGCACTACTGAAAACAGAGATTAATGAGCCTTTCTAGTAGAAGCATGGAAGAAAGCATTGCTGCAAAAAAGGTAGTTCAGAGGAAAATAAAGACGTAGACAGCAACTGGGATATCTTGATAAATAGTCTGGCAGCATTTTGCCCACAGCCCAAATGCTTACCTGATTGCGAAGTTGGAAAAGCAATGAAAACGAATGTCTTTGGTGCAGGATATTTCAATACAGCCTAATGTAAGAAATGGTGGTGTTGCTCTTAATGGTGAATATTGTAAAGATCTACAGTGAAGAAGAGCAGATGGTGTTAGGCTCAATCCACCCAGAACGCGCGTAAGAAAGATTCCGGGGTGGGGGGCACAAACAGTTGTAGATATAAGTTTAATCAAGGGTTAGTTACAAGCAAGCAAAAAAGAAGCCACAACAACCAACAACTCAGAATAGATAGAGCAGACAATGCATCGGGCTGAGCACACTCCCATGGGACTGGAGGGCAGCGGCCCCGAGACCCAAATTCCCTTAGCTTTTATTCCCAGTAAGGTGGTTTTCATCATGGTCATGGTGACCCCTCCTCTGATTGGTGGGGTCTTGGTTACAGATCGACCAGTTTTTTATTATATGTATCCACTTGCTCTGGACTCTTCTATTTTTTTTACCTGGTTTGGACCTTCCTTTTTCATAAAGCATTTAACTGTATGCTTTTTTGGCAGAAGTTAAATCCCTCTACTAATAAAGGATTGATTATCTATTTCCATGCCTTTGGTTTGTTTTGTTGTTTTATTTTGTTTTTTTAAACTCTGGGGTGGACTCTAGGACCCAAGATGGAGCGGACCAAGCTAAAATGGAGTCAGCTTGGTCCTCACAATGGGGCAGAAAGAAAGCAGATAGACAGTTTGGATCTGAAAATCGCACTAGGAAGATTAAAGTGGGGCCAAGGCTGGAAGGGAGAGGGTCCTTTTGATAAGGAGACTAAATTGATTAAGGAGAAGCCCTAGCCATGTACAAGTAAACAAGTGGAAAAAAGTGAGATTAAAGTGATGAAGGAAAGGTTTCGAGATTTACAAGTAAACAACGGAAAAGTAATTTCAGGGCAAGAGCACACGCCAGCTAAGCCTCCAATTTTTGAAAGAAAATACTGAAAGTGTTTTTCTACTCCAAGTCCAGGGCAGATAAATTTGCAAATGTGATTAAATAGGCCAAGGTCCATCCAAAACTTGCAGTTAAATTGGGCAATTTCATTCACTTGGGGTACTGGCATTAGAGCACAAATGATGGCCAGAGTGAAGGGGTTATCAGTTCTTTCTCCTAGGTTTCAGAGTGCCACAGAGTCAGGATGAAAAAAAAGAGTGCAGCAGGGGCATCCTGGAATAAAGAAGGCCCTGGTAGGCAATTGCTTGAAGCTGTGAATGTGAAACCTGGTTGGCAGCAGAGACCCAAAGAAGACAATCGAGATGCCAGAGATGTGAGAACTGTTTGCCAAGGAGGAGCTGCATACAGGAGTGGTACCATCCTAAGAAAAGAGATGTGTGTTGCCCCAATCTGGAAGAGCTGAGGCCATCTAAGTCCTTTGGAATTCAAGTCCCAAAAGTTGCACATGGAGCTCAACTGGAAATTGATGTTTTCCCTGCTGGTTTTTTTTTTTTTTTTTTTTTTTTTTAAGATTTTTTTTCATCCATCTCTATTTCCTCCCTTTTGAATGGGAATGTATATTTCAGTTTTTTCAACTGTACCGGGGAGTTTGTAATTTGGTCCCTTTTGAGTTTACAAGAGTTTACAGTTTAGGAGAGTGGCCTGAGTCTCAGAAGAGACTTTGGACTGTAGATTTTGAAGGGCATGGAAACTGGTAAAGACTATGGGGACTTTTAGGGTTGGACAAAAAGCATTTTTGCATTTTGAGATGGTCATGAGCCTATGGGGCCGGGAGTGGAATGTGTGGTATTGAATGAGTGTCCACCCATAGGCTTTAAAGTAGTCCAGACATTTTGTCTCCAGTTGGGTGGCACTGTTCTTGGAAGTCTTAATAGGTGTGGCTGTGCTAGAGGGAATACATTATTGGGGGGGGGGGGCAGGCTTAGTGAGTTGTAACAAGCCTCATGGTCTACAATCTCGTCTCTCTCTGATTTCTGTGCTCATTGCAAGATTTGACCCTCGGCTTGCTGCCTCAGCTCCAGCCGCCACAATGCTTCCCACCACAGTTGACTCTGATTCCCTGGAACCCGTCAATCATAAGCTCAAAAAAAAAAAAAAAAAAAAAGTTCCTTTGGTCATGGTGTTTTTATCACAGCAACAAAACACAGGAAGTCGGAGAGAATTGGATAGAGGAATGTAAAAGAACGTCTAGGAGGGAAATAGATGTGTTTTGCTACCCAAATGAAAGTGAGAGATGAGGAGACACATTATGTTGAAGCTCACCAGTTGTGTAATTCACATGTCAAAACTTACAAATTACGTATTTAAGATACAAGCAGTTTGTTTGTAGATCACCTCCATGTCAATAAAATTGTTAAAGGAAGCACACACACACCACACAATCACAACACACACACAAAACAAAAAACAAAGGAAGAATGGAATAACCAGGAACATGGGATACCATGAAAAGACAGCATATGAAGTATAGGGATAGAGGAGGAAGAAAACTCACAGTATAATGATATGGCTCAGGTCTTCGACAAAATTTTTACAGGAAAAATTTCTCAAATTAAGCCAAGATACCTATGCAAAAGTTTAGAAGCAAAAAATAAAAAAAGAACTCCAAGCTCAGAACCAGAAAGAAATTCTCTCCCATATCATTAGTGAAAACACTAGATGTACAAAGCAAAGAAAGGATACTAAATGCTGCAAAATAAAAACAATTTACCTACAAAGGAAAACCTTTCCAGATACAGCTGATTTCTCATGCACACAATGAAAGCCAAAAGAGCTTAGGTCTAAAAACATCCCAGTTCTAAAAGACTATAGATACCAACCCAGAGTAATTTATCCAGAAACGTCTATTATAATTTAAGGAGAAAGGAAAATGTTTCATGGTATAAATAAGTTGTAATAATTCCTCTCCAATGATCCGGGCCTGCAGAGAATATTTCAAGGAATACAAAGAGCAAAGGAAGGGATTGACTATAATTAATTCAACTCGAGAAAAAAAATTATACGAACCACTATAGAAAAAAAAAATGCTAAGGGTAAGAAGGCATAGAAAATAAAAAATGATTGGAAGCATGTCAATTCTCTAAAAACAGTTTTTAATTTTTTTTTATCAATTTTATTATTTATATTCTATATGTTGTATGCATGTACATGTTGCATGCAGTTTGTGACCCTTGTGCAATGCCCGAGAGGTAGAGACGGGTGGAAATTCCCTGGAATGAGTTCTCCTGGAATTTGGAATTTCAGACGGTTTCGCTTCTTTGGGTCCATGTGGGTGCTGGGGGATTCGAACCCGAGGTCTCTGAAGCGCAGGTCGGCGCTCTTAATAACCGCTAGGCCATCCTCTCCAGCCCCCTCAAGAAATTTTAATACATGATAGAATCTCCATTAAGAGACAGAGACTAGAAGAATGGATTAGGAAACAACACCCATCTTTCTTTTTTTCTTTTCTTTCTTGTCTCCAAAAACTTTACCCCTCACCTCTTCCCTTTAAAGATAGATTATTATCCCAAGTTTGAAAGGAGGGCAAAATAAAATAATGCAATTAAATGGCACTAAGAAAGAAGGGTCGCTATGCTAATACTAGATAGAATAGAATTCAAGGCCTTTGGTTGTGATTTGTGTGTAGGATACTTGATCACTAGGTGGAACTTCTTTGGAGCAGATAGACCAGATTTTTGCCAGACCTATGTGGTGTGTTTTTGAGTATCTGGAAAGAATTTTTGGCCAGAGCCTGCCTCAGTAAACTTGTAGGATCACGTCACAGGTTTTTAATTTTGTTGGGGATATGGTTTCCGGGAACTGTGCTTCGGCCCTTGCCCCATTCTGTTCTGCGGTGGATAAGCATAAAGATTGCAAAGCTTTAGTAGAAAAAGGATACTTGTGTGATTGAATTTGTTAACGATGTTATTAGAGTGGACTGGAACGATTAGAGTCGTTTACCCATGGTCTAAATGGGATTCTAACTACACAGAGTTGTGGTGGTTTTCGGTCCATTCCTGGCTTGTATTGGATTTCCAGTTGTAGATTTGGATTACTTCGGTTATATAGAACACGTAATGGGTTAAACTTTGATTACTGAAAGAAGGTTTTTTTTCAGTCCTCTCCTGTCTATTAATTCAAGGATTACTTTTAAGATATTATTATGGCTCATTCAAGATAACTTGACTCAAAAAAGCTAGTTTACTTCCTTCTTGAAATAAGTGGCCATACACCCCAGAAAGGAAACAGTTTTTGTTGGCTTTGGTAAAATTGTTCAGCTTACTACTCTCCTTGTCAACGGTATATCTTTCCTGTTATTTTGTGATTGACAAAGTACAAACCAGGATATGGGGTAAAGAGAATATTTATGTTTGTAGTAAATCAGGGTTAATAGTTAAGATATGCCTAAAATTGTTGAAATTTCTCTTATCAACATAGAGCTTTCCTGCGTATCCTAGGGTTTAAAAATTTTTTTTTTTTTTTTTTTTTTTTTTTTTTTTTTTTTTTTTTTTTTTTTTTGTTTCTTTTTTAAGATTTTTCTAAAAAATTACACAGTGGTTAGACGTGTCATGCTGGTGTAACTTAGCATTTTTGGATGCTTAATGACCATAACTAAAGAACTAAGGCCCATAACAATTTGATCAAGGGATTTAAGGGAAAATTTTGTTCCTCGCCTCTGAGGTCAATTGGTCCCAGCCACCAGTGGACGTTGTATAAGGCATCGTCTTTTTTTTTTTTTTTTTTTTTTTTTTTAAAGGCTTAGACACAAGGAAGAACAGTTACCATAAACACAAGAAATAGTCAGACAAATAGGGGAAATGCTGCGTGCATGGAGCGGACAACCTGTGGGTCCCGGAACCAAAAATCCAGACCCCTTGCCACCTTGCCAGGATTCCAAATCGCTGAGGTGAACCACATGTTTGAACTTTACCAGTGAAGAGTTAGGGTGCCCCCCATCTCCACGCTCAAGGAGCAATACTGTGTCCAGTTTCTCCTAACTGACAACCTCAGACCAGAAACTTGAGTTTAAACAAAACCAAAATGAAAGTAAAAAGAAAAAAAATAATAAATTGAGGTCTTTCTTACTCAAAAGATGCAACCAGCCAAACGAGATGTCTCTAGTCCTTTCAGTGGGAGAGAGCTTCCTGGGCCCCCCTCCAAGTATATATTGATGGGGGGGGGTGATGAGTATCCCTAGCAGGGGCAGCTGAAGGGATTTTGGGGTGTGGGGATGGGGAGGAACCTTCCTCATCCTGGTGAAAGTTAGGGAAACAGGGCAGGGTCAACTCCTCCTTGGTCTTGTGGCAGGCTGGGTTATGCTCATGCAGAACATCCTCTGCTGAAGAGCCCTTAAGGCTTGCAATTATGGTGAGGAGGGACAATGCAAACGGCTTCCTCCCAAATGAATTCAAGTCCCAAGATTTCACCTTAAGGCCACATGTCTGGAGGAGAGCCTTAAGAGCAGCTGTCTGTGGCTCCCGAACATAGGGAGGGATGTTCCCCATGAGGGCAGGAAATGGGAAGGGAGGTTAAGTGTTAGAGGGAAGAGCCAACAAACAGTGGCAAAGGAATGTATGTCCCTAGCCAAGGACAAACACACAGAAAACTAAAGTAGAGAGGAGAGGAGGGTTGTGGGGGGAGGCACTCACCTTAATGCCGCCGAAAAACAAATAACACAAAAGGGGGCCTACTCACTGATCAAGGAAGGGGGTGTCTCGCCAGCATCAGGGGGTTGAAAAACCATGTTGGGCACCAGATGTAGACATTCCCCCAGGCCTTCTGGGGAATTTCATGCTCCAACCATGAACAAGGGGGTGAGAGGCACAGAGTCAAGACATAGACCCTGGGAATCAGGTGAATGCAGACAGAGGGTGAGCTGTCGTGGATTTGTTTACTGGGGAAGGGTTAGGGTTTATGTACTGTTTGCAATCCACTCTCCTCTTAGGGCACTATTGTGCTATCTTGTGATTGGTGCAGGTCTGCAACTCAGCTGCTTATATGGTCTCGCCTGCCTAGGGCAGGTTAGATTGATGAGGGAGAAGCCCTGAGCACGCGTAATTCCCAGCATACTGCCTACAACAACAACAACAACAACAACAACAACAACAACAACAAAAAGGACTGGGACAGGGAACTGACTGAAGCAGTAGAATCCCACCCCTCCCCACACACGTCGCAAAATAATAATAATAATAATAATAATAATAATAATAATAATAATCCTCTGCTTTGAAAATTTTTGAAAAGACTCAGAATGGGATACAGGACACGTATTGCAGATTGCATCAACTTGGGAGGGGCGGGGCCATGGAGGAGGAAATGAGTCTGGATTACACTGAGAAGTGATATATGAGATGCACAAAACTTCAATAAAATATTGATCCGGGCGTGGTGGCACACGCCTTTAATCCTAGCACTCGGGAGGCAGAGGCAGGTGGATCTTTGTGAGTTCAAAACCATCCTGGTCTACAGAGCAAGTTCCAGGANTGTATGTGTATGAATGTACTGTCTGCATGCAAGTCTGTGCACCCGTGTCATGCAATGCCGCGGAGTTCAGAAGTGGGTCTCGGATTCCCCTGGAACTGGAGTTCTCCTGGAATTGGAGCTTCAGACGGTTCTCAGCCGCCATGTGGGTGCTGGGGATCGAACCCGGGTCCTCTGTAAGAGCGGTCGGCGCTCTTAACCGCTAGGCCATCTCTCCAGCCCCTGATACAATGGATTTTAATGGTGTAGGTATGATATGATAGAAGGAACATAGCACTAGATCTAGCTAAATTAATGGTATAGGTATATTGAGATTCTTCAACGATGCATCTCACCCAGTCAAAACCACTAATTTACTTGATTGGTTGACTGAAATATATTCAGAAGATTGCTACTATGAGTGACTGAAAATATCTTATATCCCATTGGTTTAATGATGATGAAATAATTCAAGTCTCAAGGAAACTAGAATGTTGGGCATGTATTCTCTTTAAGAACAAATTCTCCACAATGGGAAGTTTGAGAAGATGTTTCAATAGATGTGAGGTCTCAAATGATACAGTTTGATGGGTTTTGAAGACTATAAATTTTGGTGATAATGATATGGAAAAAAATAATGGATGTGTCCAGGTCTACACTGAGTCTTTTGGAAACAAAAAAAAATTCTAGATGAGGGAGCATAGCTCAAATGTAATATTTCGACAGCAGTAGACTTTAAGCCATGATTTTCCATCAAAACTAATTGTTGTAAACATGAGAAAATACCTGATTTATAATAGTGGTAGCAGTAACAGTAATAATAGTAATACTAGTAGTAGTAAGAAAAATAAAAGTTCAATATGTGTAAAGAGTTGTGATAGCTAATCTTGGTTGTCAACCTGCCAGGATCTGGAATTAACTCAAATGAGACTTTCTTGATTAGATTATTTGAAGTGGGAAGACTAATCCTAAATGTGGGTGTTACCTTCTGATGACAGACCATATATAGGCCACAGCAGAAGGGAGCTCTGGATTTTGGCCTGCTTGCCTTCTCTCTCACTGGCAGGTTCATCTTGTTGCTATGGCGTTCCTTCAATGATAGTCACGCCAACTTCTGTAAATTACAACATTGACTGACAACCAGCAGATCTCTTCTCCTTCAGGCCTTTGGTACCAGATTGAGACTGCTGAGATATCGAGGCTCCTAAAATGAGTAACTACTGAATTCTTACCCCATCCAGTGTGTTGTAGCCATTGTCTTACTACTTGCGCTCTATGCTGTAAGACATTAATGATCCCTACATAGTATATAGATAGATATATATATTATATATATAATATCTATTGATTTTTGGAATTCATCCCCTTTAGAGAATCATAATACAACAGTACATATTATATATTATGTTAGGTGAGCAGTATAATCTGCCTTTTTTTATGTATAAAGAAGTAACATGGAGATGTCAGGAAATACAAAATACATTCAAAGCCATAGAGATCGTGAATAGCAGATTAAAGTTTTGAGCATAAAGACCTATGAGGAGTTCAGGCCCATTTTGCCACACAGTCAAGCATCTTATATTCTAATTTAGCCTAAGGATTCAATATATTGTAAATGTCTTTCAAGGCCCTGTGAAAGTTTTTCCATTTTCATAAAGAGAAACATATTATAATTGTTTCTTTTGCAATATTGTCAAAATACAATTAGAAATCAAAGTTTTATAATAAATGGGTTTAATAAAGCAGCTTTTAGTGTTTCAGTAGTATTAAAATATTTTGACTAAAAAAATTCCAACACAATTACCTTGCAAAAGGTGCACATTAGGAAACGAGAAATATTCATGAGCTATGAGGCCATCAAAGTAATAAAAAACATGCTTAGAAAAGAATGCTATTATTTTATTGTGTTTAATTTAAGGATGAAATTGAGCATAGCCACCTGCAAACTGCAAAAATGTTATAATAGTATCATTTAGGAAACATCTCAAAACAGAAAAGCATCCATTGTTAGGGTACAACCTTGTCAATTTACTACTACAATACTCTGAATTCTTATGTATTATAAAATGTTTAAAATTATATAAAAAGAGCAGATGATGATCATGGCAAGTTTTTACTACACAACTAAAGCTAAACTGCTTTTCAAAGTTTAATTGCAAACAATTTACACCTCTATAAGCTCCCAGTATGCTGTAACAAAAAGAAACTTCAGAAACAAATTAGATTCTGTGTTATAATGATGATGATCATGATGGTGACAGTGTTGTTATTGCTGTGACCAAACCCATCATGATCCTGAATCCCTAGAAACTGCAGAAAATTGTTTTGTGTGGTTTTTTTTGAATTTCACCACATTAATTTGGAATCCAGTGACAGTATTTTGATGGGGAAAGTACAGATCAAGACAATCTATCTGTATAGAATGGAGGTGCTGCTTTTCTCTTAAGGATTAGCGCAGCATTATGCATGGACATTGCCTTATCTGATGACAGTGGTTTCCAAAACCACTGCAGAGGTTAGCCAGCCAGCCCCATCAGTTCCAATTGCATCCTGACTGTCCCAAATTCCCTTTTAAGAAGAGAAGCAGCAATACCTTGACATGTTCTCTGCAAAGCAAATCTGTGCAAAAAAATATGAATATTTCTTATCCTTAATAGGATGAAGGTAAATATATTAAGAGAAATATGTCTTCATTGGAATCATGACTGAACTTGTTTCCAAGTTGTTTTGATTTCTTAGTTGTTTCTTTTGTGAAATGAAACCATTTGATTTAGGACAATTGAATTCATGCTCATTCAACCATTTGCAAGACAATTGAATTTAAGCAAGGATATATTTAAGGTATTTTTTTACTAGGGGAAACCACACTCCACACTAAAATACTGTATATGGTTTCATGGACACATTTTAAATTTCTTCCTGCTGAAAGATAAATTAAATTTCAAAATATTGAACTTTATTCTAATTAACTATATTCAACTCCATAAAATTGTGTAGAACAAAAAATTCCAAACATTCAAAGATTATCACTTTGAAAATATTTCTGAATCCTAGAACTGTGTTTTACCTAAGCAAAAGAAACACTTAAAAAATAAAAATTATGGATTTGGAAGTATATTATCAAATACAAATTGTACTATAATTTCAAAATAATTTAATTTTATTGCATCTTATTCTAATCATTGTTATTGCTGAAATTTTAGAATGAGTTAGTTGGTCTGAATGTACACAAAGGTGAAAATACCATCATAGTGTGAAACTGGTCTTGTTGAGTTAATTATTTCTTTTCCATTCTGGCCTCTACACTAAAAAAAAGGGTACGTTTTTACAATCAAAGCTAATTAATTAATCCATCTTTCAACAATTTTCAGGTACATATTGAAATTTCTTCTTTGATTCTCCTGAACCCTGACAAGCTACTTTCTCTCTGACTCCCTGTCTCCATTTCCTGCCTTGAGCCTAGGGTCCTGCCTGTTTTTCCTCCTGAGACCACACTTCATATTAAGTCATCTGCACTTAGGTCATCTATTTTCTTATTTTCCAGGGTGAACACCTCCTCTTATTAAATAGTAAGACCCTCCCATACTGTCCTGTCCATCCTCACACCTTAGGCCTGGGGCCCTCCTGCTTATTACTTCTGAGCCCTCTTGAGTAACATGCTAAGCCAGACTCTGCCCATGGCATTTTGATGCCCCTGCCCTCACACCAGCTACATTCCCCTGTTCCAAGCCCCACATCTACATCTAGGTAGTTTGAAAACCCCATACTATCAGTAACTGGTACCTTGGCCCTTACCCACCTCCCGATTTTTCTTCCTGAAACATTCTGACTAGCCTGCAATAAACCAGCTATTGGATCCTTATCATTTTGAACTGGGCCTGGGCTCCTTCTTCCTGCTGGAAAAGTCTTGACTAATCACCCTGAAACCATCCTGTCTTGTAAATAATCAACAGTGAGAACATGAGTATCAACTATCCATATCTGACCAGAGATCAAGCTACATCATCAATATAAACAGAACCAAACTCCAAGTCAACAAAAGGAGGCTAGAATTTGATATCAGACACACAAACAAAAGAAATATATATTCCTAGACACAAAACAATATATAAGTAACTAAGACAGTATGTCCCCACCAAAACATACCAGTCCTATAAGCGTTCTACAATGAGAACTACCTAGAGAAATTCCAGGATGAGTAATTTCAAAGAACAATCATAGTTTTTTCCAAGATGGTGGGTCCCATAGTGGCATGTCCTCTCTGGTAGCAAAGGCAAAGTCAAGGAGAGGAACTTAGGGTACCCCAATAGCATTGGAAAGCGTAGGAGGTGGTCTAAGGGCATTTGGATCTTTAGGGACTACATTTTGGCACTATAGACATCACTTGAGCATGTGAGGAAACAACTGTTTTGGCTGAGCTTTTTTCCTACTGAACCCAAGTACAGACCTTGGCACCTGGCCCCGAAGGATGGCTGGTAAATTAAGGGTGGTTTATGGTGGCTTCCTGAGTACATCTCACCATGTGGGTGATTGGAGTTCACCCCACTTGAACGTGGGGGACTCCAGATATATTGCAGGTGAAACATTGTGACCTTCCAGCCCACAGGAACAGGATTACCTGGGGCCCTCGGGATGTGAGGGTTTCATAGGCATAAGGGGTTTGGGCCTCCTTGGTTGTTGTGTGGCCTAGTCCATTGGGATAACTGTTTGCTGGTTGGATGTGGACTGTTGGTGTTCACAGTCTTAGGATAATGGTGAGATTTTTGAGTCTAAAGTATCCACACCTGCACAGCAATGAAGATGTCAACAAACATCTGAAGAATATAACCAGCATCATTGTCAGCTCAATAAACACCTAAGCATCACATTAGAACCACTATCAACAAAAGCTACCCAAATGCCTAAAGCTCAATGAAAGGAAGACTCGGGTGGATCTCTACCAGACAATAATACCCCTATTCAAGTACCCTCTAATAAGGTCCCGTTGGATATAATTCAGGATACAGATCTCAAATGAACAAATATGAATATGATTAGAGAAATTAAGGAGTTGAAGAAATTTAAGGAGCTTATAAACAAGGAAGTCCAGGATCTAAATGAAGACAGGGATAAATTGAAAGAGGACAAAAATAAACTGCAGAATGAAATTACACAAGATATAGAAACATTGAAGAGCCAGGCATGGTGGCACATGTCTTTAATTCTAGTACTTGGGAGGCAGAAGCAAGTGGATCTTTGTGAGTTCAAGGGCCACCTGGTCTACATAGTGAGCTCCAGACCACCTGGGACTAAAGGGAGACTCTGTCTCAAAAAGACAAAAAAAAAATATATTGAAGAAAATTCAAGTTGAAATGAAAAAAGAAATGCAACATTCAGCAAACTACTTGAAAAGAATGGGTGAAGCTCTTAATTATATAATGGATGAAATAGAAAATAGAATATCAAGATTGGAAGACAATATGGAAGAATTGGATAAATCAAGTGAAGTTTATGAAAAATAAAACAAGAGATTGCAGGATTAATGGTTGTTAGGGATTGCCAAGGTGGAACCCTCGAGCACTTCCTTAGGGTAAACATGACATCTTTTAGGGAAAGAAAAAAAATCCTCCAATTCAAGTGCTAAGTGTATGTATGTATTTATATATATGTACATATATGCATATATAATGTAGCAATACAATTTGGAGAAAACAACAACAAAAGAACTGAAAAAAACTCTGGAAAGACTCAGAAAAAAAAAGAAATTACACTTATAAGAACGTTATAATGATTTACCTAATGTAGCATGGGTGAGAGAAGTGTTTCCATACAGAACTTTGTACATGGATGTCAATAGCAGCTTTGTTTGTATTAGCTGAATTCTCACACCCCTCAGCAAACCCACAGAGCAGAGTATTGCTCTGGAGTGAAAAGGATTGAATGATTGTGAATGTAGTGACACTGTGAAGCTCCAACAATTATATGAAGGGAATTGAATTCATGGATAACTAGCATCTAATGTATAATTCTTAACATTCTTGAAAATGCAAACTAATCCTGAATGAAAGAAGGAATTTTAGTGGTTCTCTTGTGAGGACAAGGGTTAGGAGGTGTGGTGGTTTGAATGAATGTCCCCCATAGGCTTTAAGTATTCAGACATTTTGTCTCCAGTTGATGTCACTGTTCTTGGAGGTCTTAGAAGGTGTGGCTGTGCTAGGGGAAGTACGTTATTGGGGGCAGGCTTAGTGAGTTTAACAAGCCTTGTGGTCTCCAGTCACTCTCTCTGCTTCCTGTGCTCATTGCCCTTATGAGATGTGACCCTCAGCTTGCTGCTCCAGCCCCAGCCACCATGCTTCCCACCACAATGGACTCTGATTCTCTGGAACTGTCAATCATAAGCTCAAATAAACTCTTCTTTTAGAAGTTCCTTTGGTCATGGTGTTTTATCACAGCAACAGAAAAGTGATTAATACAGTTATTTGGTACCAGAGAGTGGGCTGTTGGCTGTGAAGAACCTGCCCTTGTGGATATTTGGAGAAATGTGGAAGACTTTGGAACTTTGGGCTAGAAAAGCTGTTCACTACTGAAAGCAGAGATTAAGGGGCCATTCTAGTAGAAGCATGGAAGAAAGCATTGCTGCAAAAAATGTAGTTCCAGAGGAAAATAAAGACTTAGGCTGCAACTGGGATATCTTGATAAAGAGTCTGGCAGCAGTTTGCACACAGCCCAAATGCTTACCTGATGCTAAGTTGAAAAGCAATGAACTAATGTCTTTGGTGCAGGATATTTCAATACAGCCTAATGTAGAAATGGTGGTGTTGCTCTTAATGGTGAATATTGTACAGATCTACAGTGAAGAAGAGCAGATGGTGTTAGGCTCAATCCACCACACTCGCGTAAGAAAGATTCCGGGGTGGGGGGCACAAACAGTTGTAGATATAAGTTTAATCAAGGGTTAGTTACAAGCAAGCAGAAAAGAAGCCACAACAACCAACAACTCAGAATAGATAGAGCAGACAATGCAACGGGCTGAGCACACTCCCATGGGACTGGAGGGCAGCGGCCTCAAGACCTAATTTCCCTTAGCTTTTATTCCCAGTTAGGGGTTTCCATCATGGTCATGGTGACTCCTCCTCTGATTGATGGGGTCTTGGTTACAGATCGACCAGTTTTTTATTATATGTATCCACTTGCTCTGGACTCTTCTATTTTTTTTACCTGGTTTGGACCTTCCTTTTTCATAAAGCATTTAACTGTATGCTTTTTGGCAGAAGTTAAATCCCTCTACTAATAAAGGATTGATTTATCTATTCCATGCCTTTGGTTTTTTTTTTTTTTTTTTTTTTTTTTAAACTCTGGGGTGAACTCTAGGCCAAGATGGAGCTGACCAAGCTAAAATGGAGTCAGCTTGGTCCTCACAATGGGGCAGAAAGAAATGCAGAATATACAGTTTGGATCTGAAAACTGCACTAGGAAGATTAAAGGTGGGGCCAAGGCATGTGAAGGAGAGGTTCCTTTTGATAAGGAGACTAAAGTGATTAAGGAGAGCCCTAGCTATTTACAAGTAAACAATGGAAAAAGTGAGATTAAAGTGATTAAGGAAAGGTTTCGAGATTTACAAGTAAACAACGGAAACAGTACTTTCAGGGCAAGAGCACACCCAGCTAAGCCTCCAATTTTTGAAAGAAAATACTGAAAGTGTTTTCTACTCCAAGTCCAGGGCAGAGAAAATTTGCAAATGTGATTAAAATAGGAGAGAGTCCATCCCGAACTTGCAGTTAAATTGGGCAATTTCATTCACTTGGTACTGGCATTAGAGGCACAAAGGATGCAAGAGTGAAGGGGTTATCAGTTCTTTCTCCTAGGTTTCAGAGTGCCACAGAGGTCAGGATGAGTGCAGCAGGGGTGTCGCTGAATAAAGAAGGCCCTGGTAAGCCATTGCTTGAAGCTGTGAATGTGAAACCTGGTTGGCAGCAGAGACCCCAAGAAGACAATCGAGATGCCAGAGATGTGAGATGTTTGCCAAGGAGAGCTGCATACAGGGAGTGGTACCAGCCTAAGAAAGAGATATATGTTGCCCACAATCCTGGAAGAGCTTAGCCAACTAAGCCCTTTGGAAGTCAAGTCCCAGAAGTTGCACATGGAGCTACTGGAATTGATGTTTTCCCTGCTGGTTTTTGGTCTTGTTTTGGTGCAGTGTTTCCTCACTATGCCTCTATTCCTCCCTTTTGGAATGGGAAAGTATATTCAGTTCCACTGTACCTGGGAGTTTGTAATTTGTCTTTTGATTTTACAAGAGTTTACAGTTTAGGAGAGTGGCCTGAGTCTCAGAAGAGACTTTGGACTGTAGAATTTTGAATGGCATTGAAACTGGTAAAGACTATGGGGACTTTTAGGGTTGGACAAAATGCATTTTGCATTTTATATGGTCAGGAGCCTATGGGGGCCAGGGAGTGGAATGTGGTGGTTTGAATGAGTGTCCCCCTTAGGCTTTAAGTATTCAGACATTTTGTCTCCAGTTGGTGTCACTGTTCTTGGAGGTCTTAGAAGGTGTGGCTGTGCTAGAGGGAATACATTATTGGGGGCAGGCTTAGTGAGTTTAACAAGCCTTGAGGTCTCCAGTCTCTCTCTCTCTCTGCTTCCTGTGCTCATTGCAAGATGTGACCCTCAGCTTGCTGCTCCAGCCCCAGCCACCATGCTTCCCACCACAATAGACTCTGATTCCCTGGAACCGTCAATCATAAGGTCAAATAAACTCTTCCTTTTACAAGTTCCTTTGGTCATGGTGTTTTATCACAGCAACAAAAACCAGGAGTACAGGAGAGAATTGGAGAGAGGAATTGTAAAGAACGACTAGGAGGTAATAGATGTGTTTGCTACCCAAATGATAGTGATGGATGAGGAGACAGCATATATGTTGAAGCTCACCAGTTGTGTAATTCACATGTCAAAACTTACAAATTACGTATTTAAGATACAAGCAGTTTGTTTGTAGATCACCTCCATGTCAATAAAATTGTTAAAGGAAGCACACACACACACACACACACACACACACACAAAACAAAAAACAAAGGAAGAATGGAATAACCAGGAACAGTGGGATACTATGAAAAGACATCATCTATGAATTATAGGGATAGAAGAGGAAGAAAACTCACAGTATAATGATATGGCTCAGGTCTTCAACAAAATTTTACAGGAAAAATTTCTCAAATTAAGCCAAGATACCTATGCAAGTTTTAGAAGCAAATAGAACTCCAAGCAGTCAGAACCAGAAAATAAATTCTCCATCCCATATCATTAGTGAAAACACTAGATGTACAAAGCAAAGAAAGGATACTGAGGGCTGCAAAAGGAAAACAATTTACCCACAAAGGAAATCCTTTCAGAATTACAGCTGATTTCTCAATGCACACAATGAAAGCCAAAAGAGCTTAGTCTAAAACATTCCCAGTTCTAAAAGACTATAGATACCAACCCAGAGTACTTTATCCAGGAAAAACGTCTATTATAATTGAAGGAGAAAGGAAAATGTTTCATGGTATAAATAAGTTGTAATAATTCCTCTCCAATGAGCCAGGCCTGCAGAGAATATTTCAAGGAATACAAAGAGCAAAGGAAAGGGATGACTATAAGTAATCAACTCTAGAAAACAAATTATACTACCACTATAGGAAAAAAAAATCTAAGGTAAGAATGCATTAGAAATAAAAATGATTGGAAGCAATTCAATTCTCTCAAAAACAGTTTTAATTTTTTTAAATTTTATTTATTTCTGTATGTGTATGAATGTACTGTTTGCATGCAGGTTTGTGCACCCATGTCGTGCAATGGCGCAGAGGTTAGAAGAGGGTGTCAAATTCCCCTGGAACTGGAGTTCTCCTGGAACTGGAGTTTCAGACGGTTCTTGGTCGCCATGTGGGTGCTGGGGATCGAACCCAGGTCTTCTGCAAGAGCAGTCGGTGCTCTTAACCGCTAGGCCATCTCTCCAGCCCCTCAAAAACAGTTTTAAATATCAATGGAATGAATTCTCCAATTAAGAGACAGAGACTAGAAGTATGGATTAAGGTAACAACACCCATCTTTCTTTTTTTCTTTCTTGTCTCCAAGAAACTTACCTCACCTTTAAAGATAGATATTATCCCAAGTTGAAAGGAGGGCAAAATAAAATAATGCAATTAAATGGCACTAAGAAAGAAGGGTCGCTATGCTAATACTAGATAGAATAGAATTCAAGGCCTTTGGTTGTGATTTGTGTGTAGGATACTTGATCACTAGGTGGAACTTCTTTGGAGCAGATAGACCAGATTTTTGCCAGACCTATGTGGTGTGTTTTTGAGTATCTGGAAAGAATTTTTGGCCAGAGCCTGCCTCAGGACTTGTAGGATCACTTCAAGGTTTTTATTTTGTGGTGATATGTTTCGGGAACTGCCCCATTCTGCTGGATAAGCATAAATATTGCAAAGCTTAGTAGAAAAAAGGATACTTGTATTGGATTGTATTGGTTAAATGTTATTAGAGTGGAATGGTAAATATTAAAGTCAGTTTACCAATGGTCTAAATGGGATTCTAACTACACAGGGTTGTGGTTGGTTTTCGGTCTATTCCTGGCTTCTACTGGACTTCCAGTTGTAGATTTGGATTAATAGGTTATAGACAAGTAATGGGTTACTTTTGATTACTGAAAGATTTTTTTTTAGTCTCTGTCTATTATTCAAGTATTACTTTTAATATATATTATGCTCATTTCAAGATAACTTGACTCAAGAAAAGCTAGGTTTACTTCTCTGAAATAGTGGCATACACCCCAGAAGGAAACAGTTTGGATGGACTTGGTAAAATTTTTCAGCTTACTCCTTGTCAACGGGTATATCTTTCCTGTTATTGACAAACTACAAACCAGGATATGGGGTAAAGAGAATATTTATGTTTGTAGTAAATCAGTTATATTTAAGATATGCCTAAAATTGTTGAAATTTCTCTTATCAGCTTTCCCTGCTTATCCTAGGGTGTTAAATTTTTTTCAGTCAATTTTTATGCAAGTTTTCTTAGGCTTTTCTTCAAGCTTTATCTAAATATGATACAGTAATTAAAAGTACCATATTGGTGTAACTTATCATTTTTGGATGCTTAATGCCCATAACTAAGGCCCATAACAATTTGATCAAGGGATTTAAGGGAAAATTTTGTTCCTCGCCTCTGAGGTCAATTGGTCCCAGGGGACTTTGTATAGGGCATCTCTTTTTTTTTTTTTTAATTTTTTTTTTATTTATTTATCTTTATGTGTATGAATGTATTATCTGCATGCAGGTCTGTGCACCCGTGTCGTGTGATGCCGAGGAGGTCAGAAGAGGGTCTCAGATTCCCCTGGAACTGGAGTTCTCCTGGAACTGGAGTCACAGACGGTTCTCAGCCGCCATGTGGGTGCTGGGGATCGAACCCGGGTCCTCTGCAAGAGCGTTCGGCGCTCCTAACCGCTAGGCCATCCCTCCAGCCCCTGTATAGGGCATCTCTTAAAATATTCTGCAACTGTGAGTTACCAGGCTTCCTCTGAAGGGAGGTCTTGGAGATCCACCAACAGAACCCTAGTCAGTGTCCAGTCTAATAAGAGGAAAGCTCAATATAGAGGAAAGTTTCCTTGTGCTCCAAAGTCTAGCAAGACCTGGCATCCTTGATAGATGGAACTGGTTAAGAATTGCCAAAGGAGCCAGGTGTTTCCCCCTAAAAAAGCCCCAAGTGCCCCCTGAAGACCAGAACCTCAAATGACCTTGAGAAAACAATTTTTGATTACTCTGGGCTAATTGTGTGGATTTAAGCACCCAAAAAGAAAGTATAACCAAAGGATAAATAATCAATATATTCCTTTAAAAGCCTGAAAAATTTATGCTTCCACATATTGGGCATAAAGTTATATGAAATAATGTTCAACAGGCATAAAAACCTTAAATCTTGGCCTTGATTAACAGAGTAGGGTCACCTGCAGCCAAAGGACAAGTCCACTTGTTTTGTTGGTAATTAATGCTCAATAATAAAATTTCATCTTTTTTATAGCAACTATTTAAGTGGAAACTCATATCCTGACTATTAAAAAGCCTGAAAAGCACATCCCGACTCCAGACATCATGGCTAAATGAGCAGAAGGATGAATCTAATAAACAGATACTTTGAAACCCATGGTCAAGAAATTCTAATGGACTTTTAAGTTGGGCATTGGAATTTACCCTGTTCTTATTTCTCCTGGTCCCCTGCCCAGATCATTTACCTAATTACTATTGCCTTCATTTTGCTTTCACAGGCACGAGTCAAGGATTTTTTCCCACTATACTTATTCCTGGGGGTCTTTTAGATTAACTCTCTGAATGGGGGATACCCCAGTTGCCACATGGAATGTCCCTTTTCAGCATGAAAGAAGACAGAGTGGTCAGCATCCAGATTCCCTTCTGGAAATTCGAGTAACTCTTTTCAGATGGTAACATAACTAAACAGGAGCTAGAAATTGATTAGGCAGATTAAGGATGAGACCCTTTCCCCTAAATTATCCAGATTTATCTCAGCTGAGAACTCAAGGCTTCATGAACCAGCCAGTAAATGCATATCCTGCTGGTAGCCCTTAAAGAACAGGAAAAGTAGAAAGAAAAAGCGAGAAGGGAAAAAAGAGAAGTACATATCAATCCCTGCAGATTGATTCTCTACTTCATCAGAATAAGAAATGGAAATCACCCCCCCATTTTTTGTTCTTATTGTTTTGTTTTGTTTCATTATTGTTAATTTGTATTGTTCCTGTTTTCCTGTGAAAAGAAAAAAAATAAAGACAAAATATGAAAAAAATAAATGAACAATCATTAATATAACCAAGGAATTCAATGAATTTAGAGGTTACACAAACAACTCTTAAGAACTGATGAGGAAAGGGATGAACTCCTGACTGAAGCTCAAGGAAATAAGAAAATATGGCTGAATGAAATGACAAAAACATTTCAGGAATTAATTCACAAAATAGATTGAAATATTGAAGAAAACTTAAGCCAAAATGAAGATGGAATTTTAAAATTCAATAAGTCATTTTGAAATGATAGGAGAAAGCCTCACATGCTGATTGACTGAAATGGAAAACAGAATGCAAAGACTCAAGCAAAGAGTATGATATTTAAAAACCAAGAATAGAATACACAGGAAATGCGGAAAATCATAAAAAAGATTAAATTTATGCATAATAGGCATAGAGGAAGAAGATCTAAGGTCAGGAATACTAAATAAATCTTATCAGGATTTGTTTTCTTAATTTTTTATTTATTTATTTCTGTACATGTATGAATGTACTGTCTGCATGCAAGTGTGTGCACCCGTGTCGTGCAATGCCGCAGAGGTCAGAAGAGGGTGTTGGATTCCCCTGGAACTGGAGCAGATTTGTACTAGTCACTTTTCTGTTGCTGTGATAAAACCACCATGACTACGGAACTTATAAAAGGAAGAGTTTATTTGAGCTTATGATTGACTGTCCCAGGGAATTAGAGTCCATTGAGGTGGGAGGCATGGTGGCTAGAGCTGGAACAGAAAGCCAAGGTTCACGTCTCTCAATGAGCACAGGAAGTCAAGAGAGAGAGAGAGAGAGACTGGAGACTGCGAGGCATATTAAACTCACTAAGCCCGCCCCCAGTGACATACTTCCTCCAGCACAGCCACACCTTCTAAGACCTGCAAGAACAGTGACACCAACTGGAGACAAAATGTCTGAATACTTAAAGCCTATGGGGGACACTCATTCAAACCACCACATTCCACTCCCTGGCCCCCATAGGCTCCTGACCATATAAAATGCAAAATGCATTTAGTACAACCTTAAAAGTCCCCATAGTCTTTACCAGTCTCAATTCTATTCAAAATTCTACAGTCCAAAGTCTCTTCTGAGACTGAGGCCAATCTCTTAACTGTAAGTTCCTGTAAAATCAAAAGACAAATTACATACTCCCAAGATACAGCAGAACTGAATACACATTCCCATTCCAAAAGGGAGGAATAGAGGCATAGTGTGGAAATATTGGACCAAAACATGACCAAATACCAGCGGGGCAAACACCAATTCCAGTAACTCCATATGCAACTTCTGGGACTTTGCTTCCAAGGGGCTTAGATGACTCAGCTCTTCCAGATTTGCTTGTAATATACATCTCTTTCTTAGGCTGGTACCACTCCTGGTATGTAGCTCTCATTGGCAAATATCTCACAGTTCTGGCATCTCGAATGTCTTCTTGGGGTCTCTTCTGCCAAACAGGCTTCACATTCACAGCTTCATGCAATAGCCTATTAGGGCCTTCTTTATGCAGAGATGCCCCTGCTGCACTCTGCATGGCCTCTGCGGCTCTCTGAAACTACAGGGGAAGAACTGATGACCCCTTCACTCTTGCATCCTTCTTGCCTCTGAAGCCAGCACCACGTGAATGAAACTGCCATGTTTGGCTGCAAGTTTGGGATGGACTCTGGCCTATTTCAACCACATTTGTAACTTTTCCCTGACCTGGACTTGTTTGAGCAGAAAACACTTTCAGTACTTTCCTTTCAAAAGTTGAAGGATTAGCTGGGTGTGGTCTTGCCCTGAAGGTACTGCTTCTGTTGTTTACCTGTAAATCTGGAGACCTCTCCTTAATCATTTTAATCTCCTTATCAAAGGGATACTCTCCTTCACATGCTTTGGCCACACCTTGAATCTTCCTAGTGCACTTTTCATTCTGCGTTTCTTTCTGCCCCATCTGCTCTTTTTCACTGTAGATCTGCATAATATTCACCATTAATAGCCATGCCACCATTTCTACATTAAGCTGTCTTGAAATATTGCTGCCAAAGACATTAGTCCATTGCTTTTCAACTTAGCATCAGGCAAGCATTTGGGCTGTGGGCACACTGTGGCCAGACATTTTGACAAAAGATCTCACTTGCAGCCAGTCTTTATTTTCCTCTGGAAGTACATTTTTGGCAGCAATGCTTCCTTCCAGGCTTCTATTAGAATGTCCCCTTAAGCTCTGCTTACAGTAGTCAACAGCTTTTCTAGCCCAAAATTCCAAAGTCTTCTACAATTCTCCAAACATCCACATGGTCACTGTCCTAGTTTGTCTTCCATTGCTGTGACAAAACACTCTGACACCAACTTGGGGAGGAAAGGATTTATTCAGCTTACATCTCCTGGTTCACAGTTCATCACTCAGGGAGCACAAGGCAGGAATTCAGGGCAGGAACCTGGAGGCAGGAGCTGAAGCACAGGCCATGAAGGAATGCTGTCCACTGGCTTGCTCTCTACTGGCTTGCTCTCTGGCTCATGCCCAGCCTGCCTTCTTATACTGTCACTGCTCAACAATCAAGACAATACACCACAGATGTGGCCACAGGCCAATCCAATGGAGCCAATTCCCCAACCGAGGCTCCCTCAACCCAGGTGTGTCAAGTTGACACCAAAGCTATCCAGCACAGTCACGTTCTTCTCAGGCAACAGCCCACTCTCTGGTACCAAGTAACTGTATTAGTCACTTTTCAGTTGCTGTGATAAAACCACCATGACCAAGGGAACTTATAAAAGGAAGAGTTTATTTGAGCTTATGATTGATGGTCCCAGGGAATTAGAGTCCATTGTGGTGGGAGGCATGGTGGCTGGAGCTGGAGCAGAAAGCCAAGGTTCACATCTCACAATGAGCACAGGAAGTCAAGAGAGAGAGAGAGACTGGAGACCGCAAGGCTTCTTAAACTCACTAAGCCCACCCCCAATGACCTACTTCCACCAGCTCAACCACACCTTCTAAGACCTCCAAGAATAGTGCCATCAACCAGAGTCACAAAATGTCTGAATACTTAAAGCCTATGGGGGACATTCTCATTCAAACCACCACAGGATTATAGAAGAAAATTTCCATGAATTAAAAAAAGACATACCCATACAGATATATGAAGTACACAAAAGACAAACTAGATGAGATCAGAAAATAAACTCTCCATATTATATCATAGTAAAAATACTAACTGTACAGAACAAAGAGAGAATGCTGAAAGGAGGAAGGGGGTACTTTAACTGGGGAGGGGTCAGAGAAGTTTAAGCAGGGAAAGAAAGAGTAGAGAGAAGTAGTAGCTAGTTGGTGTGAAAAAGCAGAGGAAAATGCATTAGTTAAAAAACCTACTGACAAATACATATACAACATCTGTGCATGAGTGCTTGCATATGGCTGAAAGTAAGATAGCAAAAATACAATGCTAGAACATGGAAACCTCCCATTTAGTTTTTTGTCAACATAGTCCTAGGGACTCACAAAATAACACAGGCTATTGCCACAGCACGCAATTTCCTTTCAGAATTTGAAGACAGCATGTCTTGTAGACACAGGACTTGGAGCAGTGAAGCTGGAACTGACCAGTAGACCTCTTATCTTTAAACTAGTTCTCACACCTTCAGAGAGTATTCTATGCAAGGTGCTAAAGAAGAAAGTCAGTCAGTGGTCCCAATCCTAGATGTTATGCATTATAACTACCACAGATGACTAGCACAACAACCTATCTCTATTGGTACAGTGGTTAATGAACAGATATCTAATTGGATTTAAAACCTATGCAATAGGAGGAAAACTTTAATTTGATACTTTAAACATAGCCAAATACACATGGCTAGTAAGATCATAGATTCTAGGGAAAACCCTAAATATGTCACATCCCCAGACAAACATCATGTCTTATTTTATGCTAAATATGCATTTTTATATTTTCAGACATGCATACCTCTGACCACTCATCAAAGAAGCTACTTTTCAAATGCAGAGAATAAGAGTATGTAAGATGAACAACCCCCAAGTGACACATCTACAATGGAACCCGTACACCTAAGACTCCTGCAAGTTAGGAGAAGAGAGGGTAGACAGAATAGTAATGCATCTTTCAGCTCTTACCAGTGAAGTTTCTTCATGTGACAGAGTTATTAAAACAGAAGGCCACAAATGGCCAAAGTGTAGCAAGAAGAGACTTCAGACTGCTTGTCCCTGTATATGACTCCTATATTAAAACTCTGCCGCACAGGGCTCAGGTACCATTGTGAAGGAATGTAAGAATCAGGAGTGTTAGGTGATCACAAGGAAACAAGAAGCCTGGAAAGGCTTTTGGAGAGTTTTTCATATTAGCTTACAAGAATGGTGACAGCATGCAGAAGACCATGCAAATCCAACAACCAGAAAAAACCGTTGAAGAACTCGGAAATGATAAGAGGTTCCAATTGAGTTGAGGATATTTTGGTAGCTAACAGTTGCTGTGAAAGGAAAGGTTGCTCTTCTTTAAGGGATTAACACTAGATGGGGTGGCCTGTCTCTAGTGGATTAACTCACACTGAAAGTCATCTCTGGACACAAAGTCACTCAGTATGTCTTTATATACGACCAAATATATGAAAGAGGTTGTATGGGGGTACAGATAGGTGAGGCGATCTACATGTGATTAAAATGAATTATAGTAAATGTACAATAATTCAATAAAATATATGTTGAAAGAGCCAAGTGACCCCTATTGAAAAAAAAAGATGGACAAATACTCACCATGCAGAGGTTTATCTTCCAGATGCTTCTAGAAGTTGCCAAATTGACGGTTGAGTCTAATCCTCACACTTAGTGAGTTACTGGTAATTAGACATATATTACATGTAAATTAGAAACACAGTTAATAAAATATATTCCTTCCTTTAAAATTATTTACTGATCCTCTACTAAATGCTTGGAAGTGCATTAATTGCTGGGCATGGTGGCACACGCCTTTAATCCTAGCACTTGGGAGGCATAGGAAGGCGAGTTTCTGTGAGTTCAAGGACAGCCTGGTCTACCAAGTGAGTTCCAGGCCAGCAGGGGCTATAGTGAGACCCTGTCTCAAAAACACCAAAAAAAAATCTATTAACTGTATTGCAAAATTCTAAATAATTTTACGTGTATAGATAACTTTTTTATAAATATATATTTCTGTTTCTTTCTGGACTTTCACATCTTGATTCATTGCATAGTAGGTAAACTAACATAAAATATTGCAGTATGAACTAATTTTATGGTTCTATAACTTTTCATTTCCTTTACTCCTTCATTTCTTCTCCATATCCCAATCGCACATTATTGTACGAGTATTTCAAAGCAGAAATTTCACACATTTCTTTATGTTTGTATACCATACACTGAAAGAGAAAGAAAAAAAGCCAGCATTTAAATCTATGATTCATCAGAGCTAGCAACACCTCTTTAATTCCAGTAATTGTATAAGCTTCTGCCAAAGTTTTTCAGAGTTTTGAGATGAACTTATAACTGAGCAGACTAATGCCTTTCCTTTTCTCTTGTTTTATGTAGCTATTAATTTCTTTGTAAGCTCAAACAAGATAGATATGTTTAATAAAATAGCAATTGAGATATGTAGTAATCAAGTATCAATGCATAACACTTTTCTTCTAAACAGTTATGACTAAAACTCAAGTATGGTGGTGTTATTTAGAAGCCTTTCAAAGTGGTTGCTGCTCCAACTTTCTAGTTGTAAATGCCAACTTTATGAGTTTGCATAAAATAAGGGAAATTATCCACAAATTATTATGTGAGGTGAATACATTTTTTCAAATCATGCATAGATAAATTTGACATTTTGCAAAATGAAGTCTCAAGAAGTTATAAGTTCATGACTATATTATAAAAAGTAACCTCCTAATAATTGCTCTGAGTGTTATTCTATGTGAAAAGAAGCATCATAAGTTATATCATTGATTACCAATTTTATAAAATAAGTATGTTGGTGAAATTTACCATGATATCCCCAGCTTTTTGTCTTCCTATAATAGGTCTGTGTTGTATGCATGCATGTATCTGTGTTCATATGCATCTGATAGAGTGATAGAGGGTGTGAATGTGTTTAGAGGCCCACGACTGATATCAGGAATCTTGTTCAATTGCTGTCCACCTTACTCATTAAGGCAAGGTCTCTCAGTGGATTCCAAAGCTCACTAACACAACATTTCTAGTTAACCAGCTTTCCCTAGGTGTAGGAAGTTTTATTTTTATGCTGAACAGGACCATGTGGCCCTGATGCGGGGAGGGGAACAGAGTGCCCACTTTATGGACACTGTGGGGAACTGACCCCTTAGTGCAGAGGCCAGCCAGCTACTTCCCATAGCCTGGCCTGAGTGGTACTTCCAATTCAGGCCCTTAACCTGGAACCAGGACACACTCTTGTCCATGACTTCCCACCTGCCCAGAGATTTCTGAACCCTGGACAGGAATTTCAGGCTGATGGTTGATGGCCTATATTCAGCCTATGTCCACTCATAACACCAGCTACCCAGATTGGTGGTCGGTCCACAAGGGGACCTTTTTCCAACCCACTGGCCACCCAAACGAAATGCAGGCCTACCTTGACTTGTAAGAGTGCAATAATTAATAAAAATAACAGCCGGGAATTCCATGATGATGTTACTATGAAATTCAAATTTATTCCTTGCTAGAGCCTGCTTTTATAAACTAAATGATGTCAGTTCCCAGAGCCAATCAAAGCCCCCCCAACTCTGTGCCACTGCACACCATTGCCCCACCCAGCATCATGCACCTGGGCCACGTTGCTTGCTCTTCCCTGGGGTGGGGTCAGACCCCTGGCCACATGGTGCCCTGAGGTGTGCTAGCTGAAAACTAGCCTGCAATTCAAACTGGATCCTCCTACAGCCTGTTTACTTGCATTCTTAGATCCAAACTCAAGTCCTCATGTTTGTGCAGCAAGCACTGTGTAAGAACTGAGTCAAATTCTTAGCCTGGTACTTGGCTTTTACTGTCATTTTTTAAAACTCGTTTTTTTAGTTAAGAAAAAATAGGGGAATCTGGAGATAGATGATTCAGAAGTTAAAAGCACTGTCTGTTCTTGCAGAGGACATGGGTTGAATACCAGCAGCTACATGATGGCCAAAAACTATCTGTGACTTCTGTTTCAGGGGATCTGATACCCTCTTCTGGCCACTGAGGCCACTGCCAGGTATGGGTGCATTTACAGACACGCAGCCAATACTCTCATGCACATAAAACAAAAGTAATAAAATATTTTTTTAAATAAGAAAAATAGAAAAATGTAGGGATAAATCATGTGGATACCAGATGCTATGAGACAGAGAAAATTACAGAGCACTGATAATAAACTTTACATAAATGAGCTTTATTATTTTCTTTCCTCCTAGAGGAACTTATACATGCCATCAAAATACCAAAATTATGATGTCCGAAAAATAAACAATAGGTTAATTCCAAAACATGTTTTGGGATTCATATTATGATAGTAGAGTTGTATGCAGGTAAAGAAAATAATATTACTTTACATTTCTACAATACCTAGCAAGTTGATGAGTAATATTAGGTATTATATTTATTTAAAAAGAAAAAAAGAAAGAAAGAAAGGAAGAGAAAGAAAGAAAGAGAAAGAAAGAAAGAAAGAAAGAAAGAAAGAAAGAAAGAAAGAAAGAAAGAAAGAAAAGAAGGATTATTCATCTTGCCTTACAAATAGAGATTTGGTGCTAGGATCCACAAATGAGGGACACCATATATCATTTGTTTTTCTGAGACTGAGTTACTTCACTTAGCATAATGACTGCAAAGTTCATGATTTCATCTTTCTTTGCTGCTGTGGAGAATTCCATTGTATAGATGTACCACATTTTCTTTATCCACTTATAGGTTAAGTGGCACTTGGGTTGCTTCCAGCTCTTTGCTATTATGAAACGAGAAGCAATAAACATAGATATGCATGTAGCTCTGTGATAATACGAGTCTTGGGGTATATACACTGGAGTGGTATGACTGGGTCATGTGGTAAGCTCATTTTGAGTCTTATAAGAGTTCTCCACACTGCATTCCCACCAGCAGCGGATAAATGTTCCCTTTTCTCCACAACCTCTCCAGCATTTGGTATCCTTTGTTTTCTTGATCATCGCCAGTCTTACCAGATGAAATCTTAAAGTGGTTCTAAATTGCATTTCCTTAATTATTAGTGATGTCAAACACTTTTTAAGATGTTTCTCAGCCATCTTTACTTCTTCCTTTGTGAAGTCTCTCTTCAGCTCTTTACTCCATCGTTTGAATGGGTCATTTTTAGGTTGGAGGGATACAAATTGGAAGGAACAACGACAGCAAAAAAGACTGGGTCAAAGAACTGACTGGATTGAGCAGTGAACTTCTGGATTGAAAAATTAAAAAAAAAAGACAGAAAAAGAAGAAAGACATGTAAGGCAGAATGCATGAGCTCTGGCAGGTTGGGGGACAAGTAAGGAGGTTGGAGTAAATTTGATTAGGAAATTATGAAATACACAAAAGCTCAATAAAAAAGCAAAAAAAAAAAGGAAGCTTATCTTTATGTCTAGAACAAAGTCAGAAGCTAACACAAAAACCGTAGTCAAACTCTGCCAAAACACTTACTGTAATTCTTTTTTGTTATTACAAATACCTCACTATCTTTCCTCTTAGGATACATTAGATTACTAGTAATGTTTACTAGCAATGTTTTAGAGCTTTCAGAGGTTTGCCACTTCAATTTGGCAACAAACAGATGTTTGGATTTACTGACAATGAGAAATGAAAAAAAAATCACATTCACAAGACTGCTGTATGCAAACTCAAAAAGACTAACTTCCAACTATTACTATTCTCTTCTATTATCCAAATCTGCCCCACATTTTGCTTTTAACTACACCAGACCTGTGAATGGTTTTGAGATTATGAAGATTCAACAATTGTTGTGTGCAACCTAAAATATATAAAATATATAATATATGACAGACCAAAATTATTACCACTGTAGAAAATATCACTTTTACATGTTTAAACTGTTCAAATGCACATATAAGCTAAAGAGTAATTCTTTTATTTTTAGAACAGAATAGGTTCCCATACTATAAGTCCACAATTTTGTATGCATATTAATTAATGCATTTAGAGAGTCATATAAATTACAGAACCAAATTTTGACAGTGTTTGAGGTGCAAGGAGGTCATGATGGTATATGGAAAGGTCAGCTGCACCTTCTAACCAGTTAGTCCCATAGGCCTGATATAAAGTGCAAAGGTAAAATATGTCATTTAATTCATGGAACAAACTCAAATTTAATTATGAATTATGTCATATCAATAAAACCTTTTAATAAACATAATTCCCAATTATGTTACAAAATAAGTTTTGGAGACAAAGATTAGATCAAGGAATCAGTAGGGCCTATACTGGGCCCAAGTAAGCCAGTTTGGCAGCCTTGAATAGGATGACTGGTGTGAAAAAATACTGTAATTCATATATTTACTGCATACGTGTATAAATTATAATATTTCCGGATATATAAATAAATATATATATACATTCCGTTGGGACATCTTTGGAGGAAGTACATCTCTGGGGCATGTTCAGAAAAGACACACCCTCCCTTTCCTTACAGATGTTCTTTTTAAAATATAATACTTTTATTAATGTTTTGTGTATTTCAGACATCATTTTTCAGTTCAAGTTGACATATTCCCCTTTCCCTTCTTCTGAACCCACCCAAGTTCATGCATTCTGCCATACATGTCCTGCATCTTTCTCTCAGTCTTTTTTTTTAATTCATTTTTTATGTGTATGAATGCCATGTCTGCATGTAGGTTTGTGCACCCATGTTGTGCAATGCCGCGGAGGTCAGATGAGGCTGTCGGAGTCCCCTAGAACTGGAGTTAAAGATGGTTCTCAGCTGCCATGTGGGTGCTGGGGGTCGAACCCGGGTCCTTTGCAAGAGTAGTCGGCACTCTTAACTGCTAGGCCATCTCTCCAGCCCCTCTCTCAGTCTTTTTAAAGATTTTCTCTGCAAAGGTTTACTGTTTGGGGCAGAATTTAACTGTATCAGTCTGTTCTTTGACCCAGTCTTTATGTTGTTCTGGTTTTCCCCAATTGTATTGCTCCAAAGTATGCTTATATACAGGTCATATATGTACCAGAATTATGTCCTCCAGGAATAAACTGTATATTAAGTCTGATAAATGTTTAGAAGTTCACATTTTTCCCTTTTAATTTTATATTACTCTAAAATATGAATATATAACTTCAGCCAATATACATTAATTACTTTATCTGAAAGTAAGTGGTAAGCTAATTCTAGGGCTCCTTAAGAGATTCACATTACAGCATCACAGTTGGTGTTGACCTTATTTCTTGAACAGCTGTTGTTTGATTAAAAAGTCTTTTCCTACTCCTATGTCTTGTAGATTGCTACCAACTTTTTTCTCTATCACCTTCAGAGTTTTGGGTTTCATTCTGAGGTCTTTGATCCATTTGATGTTGATTTTTGTAAAGGGTGAGAGGTGGGTTTAATTTTGTTCTTCTACATATGGTGATCCAGTTTTGCCAGCAACATTTGCTGAAGATGCTATCTTTCCTCCAATGAGCCTTTTTTTTTGTCCCCTTTATCGAATATGAGGTGGCTGAAATTGTATGAACTCAAGTTTGTACCTTCAATTTTGTTCCATTGGCAAACCTCAACAAATAAAAGGATTGAAATAATTTCATGCATTCTATCAGACAACAGTGCATTAAAGCTCAATATTAACACCAGACTAAGCCTGAATACTTAAAAGAACACATGGAGACTAAAGAACACAATCCTGAATAATGAATGTGTCGGGGAAGAAATAAAGATTGAAATAAATGTATTCATGGACCTAAATGAAAAAGAAAATACAACAGCAGAACCTGTGGGATACTTTAAAAGCAGTCCTAAGAGAGAATTTTATAGTCCTAAGTGTGCACATAAAAACAAACAAACAAACAAATAAACAAACAAACAAACAAACAAAAAAAAAAAAACAGGGGCTGGAGAGATGGCTCAGCGGTTGAGAGCATTGACTGGTTTTGCAGAGGATCCGGATTCCATTCTCAGCACCCACATGGCAAGTAAGAACCATCTTTAACTCTAGTGCCAGGGGAATCCGACATCCTCTTCTGACCTCCGCAGCATTTCATGACACGGGTGCCTCAACCTACATGCAGACGGTACACTGCACACATAAAAAATAATAAATTAAGAAAATTAAATAAAAAAAAACAGAAAGGGAGCAAATAAATGATCTAACACTACAGCTAAAAACACTTGAGAGACAACAACAAATTGATCCTAAACCCAACAGACAGGAAGAAATAACAAAAAATCAGAGCAGAAATCAATGAAATAGAAACAAAGAAAACAATACAAAAAAAAAAATCAACGAATCCAAAAGCTGGTTCTTTGCAAAGATAAACAAGATAGACAGACCTCTAGCCCAGTTAACCAAAAAACAAAGAGAAACTCAAATTTAATAATATTCGTGATGAAAAGGGAAACATCACAACAGATAAAGAAAAGATCCAGACAATCATATGAGAATACTTCAAAAATCTATACTCTACTACTTAAGAGAAATGGATGAATATCTGACATCCTGGGAACCAACAAAGCTTATCCAAGAGGAGGTTGACAGTTTAAACAAACCCATAACATTTGAAGAAATTGAAGATGTAATAAAAAAAAAACAAAACAAAATAACTCCCAACTAAAAAAAGTCCAGGCCCAGATGGCTTCACAGAAGAATTCTATAAAACATTTAAAGAGGTCTTACAACCATTACTACTCAAACTATTCAGAAGGATACAACCAGATTATATTATAATTGAAACTTCCCTTTCTAAAAAAAAAAAATCAGGGTTGCTCATAATGCTTGAGCATACAAAATTTAAAACATTCACTAGACTCCTCCCCAAAGTTAAGTGAGTAGGAAAGAGTTGTGAAGAGCAAACTTCTCAGTCGAGCTACTTGCAAGTTGCAAAAAAACTCTAGATTTATGACTTATTATCCATGTTTTGATAAGATTTTCAGTAATTCACTTGTCTTTGAATCACCCATGTTCTTGTAATACATTAATATACTTCTGAAAGTAAGTCTACAAAACATGTTGAGTCACCAAAAACATTTGGATAAAATGTTTTCCTAGGTCTGTTTGGAACCTGAAGTGAACAGACATTTGTTCATGTCTTCTTAAGGAAACTAATTCAGTAGGATATATGTAGAATTAGAACAAACCAACAACTGGAATTAAGGGGTAACAATGTACCTGGAAGAGTCAATCAAAAATAAATGAATGTGTAAACAAATGGATAAATATGTCATATAAATATATATAAAATCAATGTATAAAGAAAACTGACAGAAAAAAATCAAGCCCAGTTAATTTTGACTTCTTTTATTTAGATTTCAAAATGATATGATTTGGTAGAATAATTACTTTTGAAATGTTTAATATTTCATCAGTTAAAATTAGCATACTTGATTTATGGAATGTTTTAAAAAATTAAAAATTTAACTTATTGCATAATTAATGCTATATTTCAAAGAGTCAATCTGTTAGTATTTTTTTTCCACTCAGACTGTGCTCCCTCCCTCTGACTCTTCCAAAAGAAGAGCAATCTGTTAGTATTTTATATAAATCTGTTTTGCAACTTAGTTTGACTTTGTCAGAGTAATAAAAATTAGTAATATTTTCGGGCTGGAGAGATGGCCTAGCGGTTAATAGCACCAACTGCTCTTGCAGAGGACCCAGGTTCAATCCCCAGCACCTACATGGTGGCTGAGAACCCTCTTTGACTCCAGTTCCAGGGGAATCTCATGCCCTCTTCTGAACTCTGTGGCATTTCACAACACAGGTGCACAAACCTACATCCAGACAGTACATTCATACATATAAAAAATAAATAAAATAAAATTTATAAAAAGTAGTAATATTTTCATAAAACACAGACAAAGCTACCATGTGATATTTTTGACCAAATTATTAATTTTGTCTATAAGAAAAGATGCAAATGGTATATTATGGTAATGTAACATAGAAGTTATATTAAATTTTAAATTGGATATATTGCTTCATAATTAGAATAAACATTATTACCCTACTAAGGCCATACAAATCATTCTATTAATTTACATGAATTTTTACATTTGGTGTCCAGTAAAATCCACTATATGATATATTTAGAAGGTCAAATACATCAAGTGTTCTATGGAAATTGGAGACTTTCATGTTTCAATGCTATTTAATGTTTATGAAAAAAAATGCCCTAATATAACTTAGTCTATATTTAAAACAGTAGTCCATGCTTATGATTTCACATTTGAGATTTCTGATGATTATATAATGAAGCCATTAATAATGCATCTCACTGATAATAAATTCAACCTTTTACTCTCTAAGAATATCTTGCTTTTGACATTCATCAATACTTAAGATTTAAATACTAACATGCAAATTTTGGCATTCTGATTATTATTTTTTCCTCTTGGATTCTGGAGATTACATAGTTACCAAATAGATTCTTGAGATGAGCAAAATAATTTAAACTTTTAGGCATTTGCTAATCCTGTGTTGGTTTTGGTTCATTACAGCAGAAAATCTACAAAATATCTATGTCATTACATGTTTTCATTTCTAGCTCAAATCATAGTAGTTAGGACTGCTTCTAAAATTAAGAATTAGAGATACAGATTGACTGCTTATTCCTATGCAAAACAAATATCATGATTTGCATAATTTTTTAATCTACATAATCAATTTGAGTAACTTAAATAAGAATTATCTTATATATTTTCAGTTGTGGCAGCATATTAATATTGACAAACACTAAATCAAAGTTGTTAATTTTTCTTCTAAGAATATTTCATGTTCTATACTTTGTATGATTATTCCAAAAATAGTTTATAGATGAAGATTTGTGGCTGTTTAAGAAAAAGTAAACAGTAAATCATAAATGAGCTTAGAGAAGATAGTAATTAATACGTTCAGAGTTATGGCTGGTTTGCCACCCTGCATTTTCTTGATTTTTTTTCCTTGTAGTCAAGCACTATTTCAAGAACTTACATGTATTTTGATGCTGTAATAATCACATCCAACCTCTTTGGAATTTTTTTGTTTAGGGTTTTAAAGTTATATACAGATGTCCATAGCATCAGTAAGTAGAATAGTGAGATAAATTCCATAGCTCTAGCCAGGTATAATTCAATATTTATCATGCTTGTCATTTTATGGGTTTGATTGGATTAATTCATTCATAAAGTCAGAGTCAAAATAATACATAAGGCAATCAACTGTAGCCATTTCCTTACCATTTTTGTGTTAATGTTAACTGACTTGAATTATCCTCCCCACAGTATTTCTTGTGTACAGCTCACTACTGCTAATGCTCTGCCCCACTTATGTACAGTAGAATTTGCTCAGTAACTGTATGTTAAAGTAGGTTTTTTTGTTTTTTAATATTTTTATTGAGCTTTTGAACATTTTCATACAACAGTTCTTAATAAAATTTAGACCCCCTCCTCCACTCATGCCCCCACCCTCCCACACAAGACCTATGTATTCTACCATACATGTTAATCCATCCAGTCAAACATTTGTTCCCAGATACTTTGGTGAAAGTTCCACTAAAGTTTATATGTATTTAACAACTACTCACTCCCTTTTCTCTCCAGCCCATGGTAGCTAACATTCTATGATCTGCTTCCCTTAATCTGAAAGTACTGGCTACCTCAGATGAACGGGCTTCTAGTGTTTGTCTTTCTATGATTGGATTATTTACCTTATCATAATGTCTTCTAGGTTTGTCTATGCTATTGCATACATCACAATTTCCTTTTTTAAATTAAATAACAGTCACTGTCTATAAACATTTTATTTTGCTTATTTGTCTGCTCCTGGGCATTAAGTTTTTCCATAGGTTGGCTGCTGTGACTAATACTGCAGTGAATGCACAGTGTCCAGTTATCATCAACAGCAAGAATGTAATTCCTTAAGCAGGGCCTGGTGGTGCACGCCTTTAATCCTAGCACTTGGGAGGCAGAGGCAGGCATATCTTTGTGAGTTCAAGGCCAGCCTAGTCTACAGGGAGAATTCTAGGACAGCTGGGCTACAGGGAGACCCTGTCTTGAAAAGCCAAAAATAAAAGCAATTCCTTTGGATATATATCTATAAATAGAACTGTTGGATTCTATTTTTATATTTGTAGGAACTAGTGATAATTTCCATAATTATTGAAGTATTTTATATTTTTACCAAAATGCTAAAGGGATTCAGTTTCACAATATCTCCACCAACATTTCTTAATCATATTTTTTCAGTGCGTGTGTTTGTGTACTTGTGTATGCATGTGTGTGTGTGTGTGTGTGTATGTGTGTGTGTGTGTGCATGTGTGTGTACATGTGCTCATGGAGGCCAGGTAACAACCTAAACACTTGTTGCTCAAAAGCCTTGTATTTTACATCTTTCCTAGGAATCTGGGGCTAGTGGGTTAGTCTAGAATTCCCAATGAGGTCCTAAAACCCCTGAGCATAGTCTATTGCCAAAGCTCTTTAATTCCCTCCAGAACTTGATGGTACTCCTGAAGATATCCCATAATTAAAAAATAAAACCTGGAGAAATCAAACTAGTTCTGACCTGGAAGCTTCAACCTTACAATCTTTCATGGTGCTGCAAGTGTCCATAACAAACTATTGGAAGAGAGAAATAATCATTAAGTCTTACCTAGCTATGAGTGCTGCGAGCTACAACAGTAAGTTTTACCTAGCTACAAATGATATCGTCTGGCAAGATATGTGCACAGGTACAATGCTGACAAAATATCATATCATAATCAATCACTTTATGTTTGAATTTAAACTGTAACTCACAGGATGAAACCCATATCTGCTACAGATAATGGGCCAAACATACAAAAACAACAACAAAAACAGCAGCAACAAAAACCTGTGGCTAGACAGGACATGGACCCAAGAGGAGAGTTCAATATTACTATTCTGCTAAAGGGATTTGTATTCAAACTGACTCCTTGCCGTGCGTGGTGGTGCACACCTTTAATCCTAGCACTTGGGAGGCAGTGGCAGGCGGATCTTTGAGAGTTCAAGGCCAGCCTGGTGTACAGAAGGAGTTGCAGGATAGCTGGGGCTCCAGAGAGACCCTGTCTCAAAAAAAAAAAAAAAAAAAAAAAAAAAACCGAACGCCTATAGAGTTGTCCATTATACGCATAGATTAGTATATTATCGCTAGCCCTTACTGGAGAAGCTTCATTTGACAGTAGATGGTGCTTAACAGAGAGACCCATATTTGATCAATATGAAGAGAATAAGAAAGCCTATGGAATGTACAGTACCAAAAGGGATAATTATATCACGCCATCTTCCTAAGACTCACGAGTCTTTGCGATGTACGGAGTGGAAAGATTGTAAGACCCAGAGTTGTTCAATGACTCTAAGAAAACTGTTTTCCAGGCACATCACGGCAAGTGCACATATGAGCGCACAGTAGTTTTGAAAACATGCAGGATACCAGGACACATGGTCAAGGAAAACATAAACTCAGCATGAGGAGGGGAGGTAAGGAAGATGTTCATTCTCGAGCTGAGGTGCCTTAGGAAGTTAATAGCTGCTGAGAAAGTGAGACTCAGTTTTCTTTAAAAGTGTGGGCCCTGGTAAGTTGGCCATGCTTTAATGGATGGCCACTCACCAAAAAGCACAAATTGGATTAAGTTAAAAAAAAAATTAGAAAGGGATTCCTGGAAATGGGAAAAGTAGTAAATATTAAATGTTATCAAATTATAGTGTATGAAATTCTCAACATACCAATTAAAATAAATGAATAAAAATATTATTCCAGGACTGGAAATATCAATACATATTTTAAAAGAAATAAAACCCCAAAATATTTAAGCTTTCTATAATACATTTGAAGCTTACAAGTGTAATGTAATTTGCAGGATATTAGGTTTTTCAAAGGCAAAATATCTCAATTGCTCTCAAAATAATCAAAGTTAACATATTCTGAGAGCTGGAAAAGTCCGTTGCAAACAAAGTGTTGCAGATTTATCTCAGTCTGAGTATAAAGGAAAAATATCCCCAAATGCTCTCTTCAGTCTTGAAACATGTGGATTTATTTATTTCAGGACTGAACATTTGTTTTAACACAAGAAATCAGCATGCACTTCAACAGGAAATAAAATAAGTGAAATTAACTCAACTGACTTCAGAAAATTCAAGAACACAATTATCTTTTATGTTATGATTTGAAACCTCTGGGCACAGTACGAATAGAAGACAATATCTATACACATTAACATTGTTGTATGCAGGAACTATGACCTTGCCTCCCCTCACTCCCTATTGAATTGTTCAATGCCAGCTCATATTAAATCAACACATTATTATTTAATAAAATGTAGCTATTTCATACATTCATAAAGAAGTTGGAACAAAAATAATTAAAACTCTATGATATTAATATTAGAACCCAGAGTTAAGGGGAAAGAGAAATGCAATCAGATTAGCAGAATTACTAGAAAGAAAGAAAGAAAACAAATGTATCAAGGCAGATTATCAAGAAATACCCTCATGCCACCTGACAAGGTGCTGTTTGGTCCATATGCAAAGCATTGCCTTCATCATTTACAAGGTTGAAACATGCTCCCCAAAGCCACTCCTCAGAATACCTTGTCAGCATTACAACTGAAGTAGGCCAAACCAGTTTCTAAGTTCTCTAATTCCATGCCTGTGCTATTTATTCTCATGTCCCAAATTCCAAATCATTCTTCAGCAAGCAGTTTTAACTTGTTTTCCCTCTTCATCTCCTCCTCCTCCTCCTCCTCCTCCTCCTCCTCCTCCTCCTCCTCCTCCTCCTTTTCCTCCTCTTCTTCCTCCTAATTTTCTTCTTCCTCCTCCTCTTCCTTTTCCACAGTAAGCTCCTCCAGTGTCACACCTGCAATTCTTATTAAATGAGTCATATTCAATCACGTTTCTGAATATCCTATACATTGAGGACAAGCTTAACTATCCCCACAGAAATGGCTTACTTCCCTGTAACTTATTCAGGGCCTAAAAAAGAGCTCACATTATGCTTACATGTTTTGTTAAACATGTTTTCTCCTACCATAGTCCACATCTCCTATAGAGCTGGCTGAAAGAAACTGTAAAACTGGAAGATCCACTGTCTACAACTTGTGTTCATAGAGCTTCATCATGAATGCTGACTTTCCTACACAGGCCAGATGACTGCTTCTGTTTCAGGCCTCATTTCTTCAAAAGCTGCCCTATCCTTCTGTGTTTACTTCAAAGCTATCTAACAAGATACATGTTTTAGAATCTTTACATCCCACAATATAAATTGACGGAAAGAAAAAAATTTTCTTTTTTTTTCTATTATTCTATTCAGTATGTCATACAAAATGTTTTGTATGACATAGTAATATTCCTTTAATTTTTGATATGCAAATACATTCTAAAATATTTCTTTACAGGGCCTGGAGAGATGGCTCAGCGGTTAAGAACACTAGCTGCTCTTGCAGAGGACCCGAGTTCGATTCCCAGCACCCACAAGACTGCTATCAATCATCCTTGTCTCCAGTTCCAGGGCAATCCAATGCTCTCTTCTGACCTCTTGTGACCACTTTCAGATGTGCCGGCAACACATACATAAAATAAAAATCTTTCTTTACATTCCTTCACATAAACCAAAAGGTAATAGGGCAAAGTATTAGTTCTCTAAAGCAATTTTAGTTGTTTGGAATTCCAATGACTATTTTTTTTTATTGACAGGTTCTCCCCCTTAGCCACAGCTAAATTGGAACTCAATATACAGACCACCTGACTATGCCTCCTCAATGCTATAATTACAGGAGTTTACCACCACGCTGGGCACCAATGGCTAATTTTAAGTTGTAAAAGATAATTGAGATTATTCAATCATGTGAATTTTCTGAATCTCTTGAAGTAATGTTGAGTTTTTATTTTATATTTTACAATTAAAATATGAATTCACTTTCTTTTTGTCAGTTTATTTATTTATTTATAATATTTTAAGGTATTCACACATATAAGAGCACAGTTGTTTTCAGGTCACATTGACGTTGCTCAGTTTGCCATACAACTAGGTAATTGGTGTTAGCATCCACAGATGAGGGATACCATTCGTCATTTGTTTTTCTGGGACTGTGTTACTTCACTCAGAATGATATCTTCTAGCTCCAGCCATTTACCTGCAAATACTCATTTTGAGTCTTTTAAGGGTTTTCCACACAGCTTTCCATAATGCTTGTACAAGTTGACATTCCCACCATCAGTTGATGAATGTTCCCCTTTTCCCACAACCTCTCCAGCATTTAGTGGCTTTGTTTTCCTGATCTTAGCCAGTTTTATAGGAGTGAGATGATATCTTAAAGTGGTTTTAATTTGCCTTTCCTTAAGTATTGTGGTGGTTTGGATGAGTGTCCCCCATAGGCTCTAGGTATTCAGACATTTGTCTCCAGTTGGTGGCGCTGTTTTTGGAGGTCTTGGAGGGTGTGGCCGTGCTAGAGGAAGTCCATTGTTGGGGGCAGGCTTAGTGAGTTTTAACAAGCCTCGTGGTCTCCAGTCTCTCTCTCTGCTTCCTGTGCTCTTTGTGAGATGTGACCCTCGGTTTGTGGCTCCAGATCCAGCCGCCACTCCCGCCACAATGACTCTAATTCCCTGGAACCGCCAATCTTAAGCTCAAATAAACTCTTCCTTTTATAAGTTCCTTGGTCATGGTGCTTTATCACAGCAACAGAAAAGTGACTAATACAAGTATTAATGATGTTGAACACTTTTTAAGATGTTTCTTAACCATCTTTATTTCCTCACTTGTGAAGTTTCTGTTCAGCTCTTTGCTCAATCTCTTTTTTCGATATTTTATTTTTTTATTTTTTGTAATGCTTTTATTGATGTTTTGTGTATTTCAGACATCATTTCTCAGTTCAGCTTATTCACCTTTCCCTTCCCCCCAACCCCACCCCAGATCATGCATTCTGCAATAACTGTCCTGCATCTTTCTCTCAATCTTTTTTTTTTTTGTTTAAGAATTCACATTTTCTTCCTTTAATTTTATATTACTCTAAAATATGAATATGTACTTTCCACTCATACACAGTAATTCCAGAGTCTGAAAGTAAGTGGTAGATTGATTCTAGAGCCCATTAAAAGATTTACATTATAACAACATAGTTGCTTTCAGATAAACATAAATATAACAATAATGTTGTTCAGCTTGCCTTTCATCTGGGGATTTGGTGTTAGCATCCACAGATGAGGGAGACCATTCTCTGCTTGTTTTTCTGGGACTTTGTTACCTCACTTAGCATAATGGCTTTGAGTTCCATCCATTTACCTGCAAAGTTCACACTGTCATCTTTTACTGCCGAGTAGTAATCAAATGTGTAGATGTACATTTTTGTCATCCATTCATCAGTTGAGGGGCAGTTGGGTTATTTACAGCTCTTCAGTATTGTGAAGAGAGCTGCAATAAACAGAGTGGGTCATTTGTTTTCTTCTTTGTTTTTTGAGTAGTTTATATATTTTTTATTTTAATGTTCTGTTAGATGTATCATTGGTAAATGTTTCCTCCCACTCTGTGGGTTTTCTCTTCACTTCCTTGATTGTTTCTTTTGCTGTACAGAAGCTTTTGAGTTCAATGAGATCACACTTGTCAATTGTTAACCTTATTTCTTGTGCAGCTGCTGTTTGATTTAGAAAGTATTTACCTATGCCTATGTCTTGTAGGTTGCTGCCAATGTTTTCTTCTATCACTTTCAGATTTCCATGTTTCATATTGAGGTCTTTGATCCATGGATGAAAAAATTCTCAACAAAATACTTGCAAACAGCATATAGACACACATCAAAAAGATTATCCGTCATGGACACGTTGGCTTCATACCATAGATGCAAAGATGATTCAACATATGTAAATCAATAAATATCATAAAACACATAAATGGACTGAAAGACAAAAACCTCACAATCATCTCAATTGACACAAGAAAGGTTTTTGACAAAATCCAGCATCCCTTCATACTTAAAGTTCTAGAGGGAATTGGACTGAAAGGAAAATTCCTCAATATAATCAAAGCCATATACAACAAACCCACTGCCAATATCTTCCTAAATGGAGAAAAATTAGAAGCATTCCCCTTAAAGACAGGAACCTGGCAAGGCTGCTCCCTATTGCCACTCCTTTTCAATATAGTGCTTGAAATGCTTGCTAGGGGAATAATGAAAGAAAGGGAAATTAAAGGAGTTTTAATTGGAAATGAGGAAATCAAACTATCCCTCTTTGCAGATGATATGATAGTTTACCTGAGGGTAGACATGATTAAGAGTTTCAGTAAAATGATGGGATACAAAATTAACCTAGAAAAATCAGTAGCCTTTCTTTACACCAAAAACAAGTAACTGGAGAAGAAATACAAGAAAACCTTCTCACTCACAATAGACACACACACACACACACACACACACACACACACACACACACAAACACACACACAAATACCTAGTGGCAAACTTAACCAAAGACAACAACGATTTCTACAAAAAAAAAAAATTAAACCCTTGAAGAAGAGTTGAAGAAGACAAAGGATGGAAAAATCTGCCATTCTCATGGATTGGAAAAATTAATATAGTAAAAATGTCCATTGTACCCAAATTAATATATAGTTTCAATGCAGTCTCAATTAAAATCCCTGAGCATTTCTTCACAGGTGTGGAAAAAAAATCCTTAAATTCATACAGAAATACAAAAGACCTCGAATAGCCAAAGGGACCCTGAGTGAAAAGTGCAATACAGGGGGGATCACCATACCAGACTTCAAACTATATTACAGGGATATAGTCATAAAAACAGGCTGGTACTGGCAGAAAAACAGACACATAGACCAAAGGAACAAAATTGAAGATACATACTTGATCTCATGCAATTTCAGCTACCTCATATTTGACAAAGGGGCAAAAAAGTCTCAATGGAGGAAAGACAGCATCTTCACCAAATGGTACTGGTAAACCTGGATCACTATTTGTAGAAAAATAAAAGTAAACCCCTACCATGCACCCTGTACAAAAATCAACTCCAAATGGATCAAACATTTCCAAGTATTAAAAGATGTGTTTTCTAGTAGTGACATTCATTAAGAAACTTAAATGTTTTCTTAAACTTACAAATCTCAGTTACTAGTCTAAGACTCAAAAAAAAAAAAAATCACCAAACGACACCAGAAATACAAATAACAACCACAACATATCCAATGAGAGTTTCATATTCAAATGTAATTAATAAACAATTCTTAAAAATGAAATAGAAAAATCTCAGTAAATGAACCTTGTATGTTGATGTATGCCTTTAATTACAACAATCAGGAGGCAGAGATTTGTGGATCTCTGTTAGATTCAGACCAGACTGGTCAACTTATTGAACTCCAGTCCTCCTGGGCCTATAGGGAGACACTTTCTCAAAAAACAAACAAATAAATAAATAAAAAGAAAAAGAAAAACAAACCCACAAATATCTCCAAAACAAATAATAAAGTACATCAGATGAACTTCATACAGACATAGTAATGTACGCACATGTTATTTTTCTCTTGTTTTTAATATAGATGCACACATTTTCATGTATAAATGGAATCTAAGTGAATTAATATTCAGATGCAAAAGGAACATTGGTTCCAACTTGGAAGTCACTTTCCCTGAACGCTAGTTCTTATAGCTTGGACAGCATTACTCAAGCTGCTAAGGGAGAACATCAAATGATGTTCCAACTCCAGCTTCTAAGCAAAATAACCACATCAATGAGCATCCCAGGAAACAGCATTGGTAATCAGTATCTACTTATATGGACATAAACCCAACTCAATTGTAAGAAACTCATGTCTGCTTATACGAAACTATAAACACAGCCAAGTACACATGGCTAGAAAGGTTATAGAGTCTACAGAAAACCCCAAGACTGTTATACCCCTAGACAAATTAAATTCCTTACATTATGTGCAAAATATGTATCTTTATATTTACAGACAAATATTCGACTCAGCACTCATCAAAAAAACTTATTTTGCACCAGTCAGAGATTATTACCGAGTACCAGAACTGGTCACACACAGACCTTGTCTGTGATTATCCAAATCTAAGTGGTACATCTACAGTGCAACCTTTACATAGAAGGCTCACAAAACATAGAAGAATAGTTAAACAAGACACTAATGAATCTCTCAAGTTTCATTAATGAAATACCATCTTGCAAAAGAAGGCCAGGAACACAAAAAAGTCACAAATCACCAAAGCATAAAGAAAAAGAGTTTGCAGAGTGTGGGTCCTTGGACAGGAGGACACCTAGGTTAAACTTCACTCATCCAGGGCAGGGACCATTGCAGAATATGGGGCAGAAGAGTGTAACAGCTAGGGAAGAGGTACATTACCATGTGGAAATAGAGACCTACAAGCTCCTGGGACCTTGCTCACATGATACTGAAGCAATGGTATCATCATGCAAAGACTTGTTAAACTCAAGCAGACAAAAACCCAGCACAGATATGTGGAAATGGGTAACAAAGGCCAAAAGTAGTCAAATAATTATTGTCAGCTAATTACTGCTGGGTGAAGAAGTCCTAATTTTCTTAAAGAGAAGGAATATACATTGGCTGACTAGACCCCAGTGGATGAACTTGGACTGGGGGATGTCTGGGGAAACTAACTTGACACAATAGGCTTTAACAGAAATGATAGAATGTATGAATTCAAGGGTGAGGGGTCCAGTAGAGAGATGGGTATAGGGGGCTGGAGAGATGGCCTAATGGTTAAGAGCACTGACTGCTCTTGCAGAGGACCCGAGTTCAATTCCCAGTACCCACATGGCGGCTGAGAAACATCTTTAATTCCAGTTCCAGGGAAATCTGACGCCCTCTTCTACCCTCCGCGACATTGCATGACACGGGTGCACAAACCTGAATGCAGAAAGTACATTCATACACATTAAAAAAAAGAGAGGAATGGGTATAATAATAATTAAGGTGGGTTGAGTTATTCTGTTTGAAACACAAAATAATTCTATAAAATTTTAGAAAAATAAAAAAGTAACAGTGGTTCCAGAGTTAAAGTGGTGAAAGAACTTGTTAGTCAAAGGCTTCCATTTTTAGTTACATGAAGGTAATAAGAAGCATATCATGCACCATAATATTAGGTATATTGTATTCTGGAAATTTGCTAACACTTCCATGTTCTCATATGAACTAGGTGAAAGGACTGACTGCAACATTTATTTTTATATGAAAATGTCTTATTGTACAAACTAACTATATATAATTTTTATTAATACTATAAATATGGAAGAGAAAGAAAAATTCATACATTATCTTATCAATTGTCTTTTTGAGTCACTGATAATCAATGAACTTTTCAGTAATTTTATTGTAACTCTTTCCTCTCTATTTGTCTTGAACTCATGGTTATTCTTATAGTCAGGGGGACCACCATGGACCAATTGGTTTGCACATGATATGTATATGGATAAATCAATAGACTCACAATGACAGTATAGCAAATAAAAATGAGGTATGTTATAATTTTTGGCTATATTAACAAATACAATCTTTGATATCTACACATTCCTCTAATTGCATATTATTTTCTTGAAAGTATTATTTTCTGTTAGATGTATTTTAAAACATTCACCACCACTGGGATCTAGGGTGAATATTTTGTCTTTTCACACTATAAATAATGCTACAATGAAAATCTCTGAGTCTCTATAACCATCGGTAATTAAGCATGCTTCTTATAGAGAGCTTCACAGATCAGGAATCACTGATCCACAGTAAAGGAACATGCTAAAATGTGATCCTTATCTTGAAGTACCCTGATGTACTTAAGAATCATTAAAATATTAATTTTATTTAATCATTCCAGAGCTACTATTTCCACATCTTGGACTGCCATTGGAAATAATTTAATTATCTCTCATGTGAAAGTTAATATAAGTGTCTCAAAATGATGTTTCAACCTTGGTATTCTGATTCTTGTGATCCTTAATATTCCCTGTCATATTAACATAGTTTATAATCTTTTTAAAATATTTTCCAATTTTGCTTATTTAGTATTTTTTTAATTTATTTATTTTTGTATGTGTATGAATGTACTCTCTGCATGTAGGTTTGTGTACCCGTGTTGTGCAATGCCACGGAGGTCAGAAGAGGGTGTCGGAATTCCCCTCAAACTGTAGTTAAAGACAGTTCTCAGCCGCCATGTGGGTGCTGGGGATCGAACCCGGGTCCTCTGCAAGAGCAGTCAGTTCTCTTAACTGCTAAGCCATCTCTCCAGCCCTAGTAAAAATTTTTAAATAGAATATAAAGGTAAGAGAAATTTACTTTACACTAAAGTAGTATATTCTTGTCTGAAATCTGCATGAATTACAAAAGAGAAAATTATCAGCTTCAAAACAATCCTTTTCACATTACAGTGTGATGTGACTAGAATAAAATTCATAAACATCTCCCAGGACCAAACAAAAGCCTTATGCACAACAATCATTCATTTTGCATTGACAAATCTTTTTTCAACAGCTACATATGGTCAATTTCTCTTTTTTATGTTGTATCTTTTTCAATTGCACCTAGGAGTCATTTTAATATAGATAATTGAATTGCAGTTAATTCTCCATCTGGCATTCCAGATTGGTTACACACTACCACTGATTTGAGGCTGATATTTTTCATTTATATTACTTGATCATTTTATTCACTGTCATGTCTCTAACAGTATGTGACATTTGTAAAGCATGTAATGTGAGCAGAGAAAAAAAATTCCCCAAGTAGAACTCCTTATTGAAACATGTGGATGTTTTAATATAAACCTTTATAAAAATCATGTTTTGATGTTTCAATTTCCATACCTTACATCTTAGTTGTGAAGTATAATCTAAATATATATATTATTATAATTTTTTTTTTGTTCTTTTCGAGACAGGGTCTCTCTGGCACTTCAGCTGGACTGGAACTCCACTCTAGCAGGTTTGGCCTTGCACACCACAAAGATAGCTCTGCTTGCTCCAAGTGTAGGATAAAGGCTGCGCACAATGCCGGCTTTCCTAAATATTTTAATGACATGAGTTTTGGTAAACAATCAAGTGGCCAATTGTTTTTCATTGTTATTCAATATGGAAATAAATAAATAGATGACATGTTAACATAGATAAATGTAGCACCTTGCATCATTTTATCTCAATAAGTATGCTGAAAATAATACATAATTGTATATAGTATTAACATAGATTAACCATTGCAAGCATAATCTTTGTAATGTTTGACTAGTAGATTAAAATGTTAAAACACTTTCTTTCTTTTTGATACTCTAGGCTAGAAGGGATTTGTATATTGGAAGGAATTCTTTGTCTCCAGAAACAAGTTTAATTTATTATTAGGATTTTTTAATAACTGGAAAATGAATATATCACAATAATACATTTTTTTTTTCAAAAAAAATTATAAATATTTCCATTTATTGTTTCTTCTATGAGACTAAATGTAATGTTCTGAGTTATTTAAGGAACACTTTCATATATCTTGAATTTATATTATATAGAGTTTGAAAAAATTTTTAATCTTATTGTGGGCACACAGAATATATTAGGAGAAAATCTGGAGGCCTTCATGATAATTTATAATTAGCAAAGTCTTACATGCCTTTAATATATACCATGAAAAACATGTTGATATTATTATATGGAGTTCATAATGCTAAAATATTTGTACACTATTTCATTTCTCTTATATTCCTTGAAATGTAGGTTGCTTAGCAGGGCATGGTAATGCAGAGTATTTATTGCACTCTAGAAGCGCCAGAAGCAGTTGATCTCTATGACATCAATGTAATTTTTCTACCTATGAAATTCCAGGCAAGCCTAGGGCAACAGGGAGACCTGAAGGCCATTGTTATCATAACTTGCCATATCAAAGGACTTAAGCATATATTTCCTCACTTAGTATTTATTCAATCATCTTAAAATATTTTCAGTATTGAGAAATATGTAATTAAACAAGAACATATCAAAGATGCTTAGATAACATTATAAACAAAACAGGCAAAGATAGTCTGCTTTTATTCAGATATTACATAGAAGAAATTAATGCAGGGTGTAGAGTAATGTGATTTCAACTATGTTTAATTTACATGAACAGTTTATTATATAATTAGATTAATTTACAAGAATCATTATGGCTGGACATATCTTTTAAAGTATCATTAAAAATGGAGGAAAATCAGAGAAAACACCTTTATAGGTGGAATGGAAAAATAAGTTTCATTATAATGTAATAGTGAAGTCATCACTCTATATTTTACACTTTCAGTAATGAAAAAGGATGCTTTGATCAAGAAGAGAATGATTTGTTGGGCTGCTTTATCCTAGCACTCGGGAGGCATGGATCTTTAGATCGGATGCAGGCACTCTGTACATCCTTAGGGATGATCTCAGGCTATCTGGGCTACAGAGAATCACTGTCTCAAGAGGGAGGGGAGGAGGAGGAGGAGGAGGAGGAGGAGGAGGAGGAGGAGGAGGAGGAAGGAGGAGGAGAAATGCTTGTTGTACATAATATTTTCTAATTTTTATATGTTCATAATTTTCCATTCAGTCTTTATTGCCTTTATATTGCTTCTCCCTTGGCGCCCTCCAACAACTCCCCCCACTAGAGAATTAAGACCTTCTGTCACTCATTCTAGGGTCCATTGCAACAAATCAGTCTCTCCTCTCACATCTGCAGCCACTATTTCCTCAACCAAGGTTGGGCTCTGTTACCCATTTCTGCAGTTCTGTTCTGGGTTTTTGTCCAGGCAAGTTTGCATGGGTCTTGTGCATACTGATACCAATGCTGTAATATGAACAGGATCCCAGGAACTTGTAGGGATCATTTCCATTTAGTCTTGCATCACTTCCCTATCTCTTACAATCTATCTGCCCCAACTTCTGCAATATTCCCTGAGCCCTGGGTGGGTGAAGCTAAATATAGGCAGCTCCCTAATCTTCACAGTTTGCCCATTCAGGCCCTTTTGGGTTCCAAGTCTCCTATTCCATGGTGGAACTTTCTTCAAAGAGAGTTAAGAGGTAGTTTATGTTTTCTTGGGTCCTTGTTCTATGATGCTTGGGGCTTATGTGTAGGGGTTGCATTGTAGATGTGTGGCCTAGGTATTGGAAATTCACAGACCATGTCTGTGTGTATCTATTGCGGGACCCTACTATTTCATCTGGCAACATTTTACTAACTAAAAGAAGTACCATTATATTTACAGAGAAATAGCCCAGACACCACTCAGAATAACCCAGGCACCACACAGAAAAGAAGCTTCTTTTGTACCAGATGAAAGTCCCCAAATGATTTTTTTTTCTTTTAGTCTTTTGAACACAGGGTCTCCCTGTATCCTTGAATTCACTGAGATCCACCTATCTCTGCTTCCTGAGTGTTGGGATTAAAGGTCTATAGCCCCACGGCTGGCTAAGAGATACTTTTAATGATTATACTGCATATTTTAAATGTTGGACCACTTATGTGTTAAATAATTGTTGTTTACATTTCTAAGCAAATTATACTATTAATAAGAAATCATTTTCCACTTATAATTATGAAGTTCTGTTTATCATCAAATATTAAATATACTGTAACTCTTTATTCTTCATTATTTTTTTTTATTTTTATTTTATTTTTTTTTGTCTTTTCGAGACAGGGTCTCCCTGTAGCCACAGCTGTCCTGGAACTCACTCTGTAGACCAGGCTGGCCTTGAACTCACAAAGATCCACCTGCCTCTACCTCCCAAGTGCTAGGATTAAAGGCGTGCGCCACCACGCCCAGCTCTTCATTCTTATTCATTTGTTCTGTAACATAAGTTTAAGAGCTTAATTTGCCTTGACTTTGTTGAACCATGGTTCCTACATTCACTCATATGTTATCTTGAGTTTGCTTATTTAACTACAATTCCCTTATTTTTTCTTATAGTTATGAATTGATCAATGCATTGTTACTGCTTTTTCATTTACTGTTCTTATTAATAATATTTTTGCTCCGTGATCACTTTAGTCATGTTAACTTTTAACTCCATGAAGTGCAACTAAGATACATTCTTTCATAAAACAAGCTATCAATGTGACAGGTAATCAATGACTGGCTGTCCTTAAGTTGTTTAACTGTCAAGGATAAAGGATATCAATCAATGAGAGCTAAGGCAGCATCAGTTATAATTACCTGAGCAAAATAGTCACTTGTGTCCTATTAGTTCCCAAACATTGAAGATAACTAAGAATTAATACCCCTGAACATTCAAGTCCATTGGCCTATACATTATCTTAATTAACAAAAAGAAATATTGGGTTAATTTTACCTCTCAGACCTGTTCATCGATTTTTATATAAGCACTTTCTTGTCCTTGACTTAGTAGTTAAGAGAATTTTAGCCTTTAATTATACTCATATATTAAAAACATATACCAATCTAATTCTTGGAATGATGTGAATTAGAATACTCATGAGGAACGGAATACAAATAGTAATTGCTTGACTCTTTATGGCCTTGAGCAAGATGCTTCTTCAATTTCTTGAATGCTTTTGTTTTTCTCATCTCATGATTGATAAAGCAAGGAATGTTTAGTAGCATGAAATAAAAAATATACATGAAGTCATCTATCAAAGTTATACTCAGAAAAAGAAGTAACAAGTGTTTGAGTACTTAAAATTAAAGAGTTAAGGGTTACATAATTCAGTTTATTATATCTTTTCCATGAGTATTAACAACACATCCATGTTTCAAAGTAAAGAACAAAAACAAAAATAAAGTAAAACTTGTGTATTTGTGTTATATGCTTTATTTACACACAGGATTATTATAGTGGCAGGGAGAAATCTACTTGAGAGAAAAGTGCTCTGTGTCATGAATTAATAACTTAATTGTCACTTTTTACAGATCAATTTCATAAGATGACACCTAGAAAGGAGGGTTCCCCTAACTCATGGTAAAGAAGTGAGCAGAATACCTAGTCTGTTAATGAGATGGTGAACTTCACAGAATCTCCACCCCTTAGTGCAGTGTTTATGGATTGGGCCACAAATATGTAGCTCTCCTTAAGTCTGCCTAATCTCTGAATTCTTATGAATACCATAACCTCTCATTTTTCCTGGATATGCTTTGCTAACCATGCTTTGGGCTGCTGAAACATTCTGGGTTTCTTTACCTGTTCTCTAAAGCTCCCTTCTCTACATGTGCCTTCTAGTCATGCATCTCCCCTCCCTTCTCCTGCTCAGCACAGTTGCTAAGGGTCACAGCTTTTCTGCCTTGAGTATTTTTCCTTACATTCTCCCGGATTGTCCTAAATTATCTGTTTGAGTCAATTCTTAAATTAGTTTATGAATTAGGCTAAGAACCCCGGGGCTGGAGAGATGGCCTAGCAGTTAAGAGCGCCAGCCGCTCTTACAGAGGACCTGGGTTCGATCCCCAGCACCCACATGGCGGCCCAGAACCATCCAAAGCTCCAATTCCAGTAGAAATCCATTTCCAGGGGAATCCGACACATTCTTCTGACCTCCGATGCATTGCACGACACGGGTGCACACACCTGCATGCAGATAGTACATTCATACACATACAGAAATAAATAAATTAAAAAATAAATAAATAAATGAATTAAGCTAAGAACCCTAAGGGAGCCCAATTTTTGATCTATATTATGCTTTCAGGAGTTTGAATAAATCATGAAATTGCTGATTTGCAGATTATTTTTCTCTTGAAAGTAAAAGAAATATGTTGAGCCAGGATGATGGCATGCCTTTAATCCTAGCATTTGGGACGCAGAGGCAGGCAGATCTCCTGAGTTCAAGAACAGCCTAAACTACATCACAAAAAAATTTTAAAAGAAGAAAAAAAAAAAAAAAAAAAAAAAAGGCACCAAAAAAAAAAAAAAAAAAAAAAAAAAAAAAAAAAGAAATGTTTATTTTTTTTTTTTTTTTTTTTTTTTTTTTTTTTTTTTTTTTTTTTTATTTATAATTTCTGTTTGTGTTTTGTGGTTTATTTGGGTTTATTGTTTTTTTAACTTGTAACAAGATTTTAAAGAAATTTGCAGTTAAAATATATTTTTTGTAAAAGTTAGAGAACATGAGTTACATAAGTGATATTTTAATGTTTTTTTTTTTTTTTTTTTTTTTTTTTTTTTTTTTTGGTCTTTTCCAGACAGGGTCTCCTTGTAGCCCCAGCTGTCCTGGAACTCACATTGTAGACCAGGCTGGCCTTGAACTCAAAAAGATCCGCCTGCCTCTACCTTCCAAGTGCTATGATTAAAGGCGTGCATGAATCATTGTGCAATTTGCTACCTGGAAATATATAGTTCGTCCTGTCAGTGTGCTGCCGGTTGAGTCACACGTGGCCCTGTGATCCAAGGTCCATAGGTTGTGTTGTGTTTGTCGCTAAGAGTTGTGATAGAAAGTAAAGACCTGTAGCCGTTGCTTAAATTTTTGCAATGTAATGCTCACTAAGAACTTTGAACAGTTTCTAAGAAGTTTGGACCCTGAAAGTCCCTAGATAAGATAAAAAATAAGAATGGGAAGGTAAACAGTAATCTTACCCTGCCCACTTTGGTTACCCCAAGGGACTCTTTATCTTCCAAAAGTTCAACATTCCTGTAACATTTGCCAGGAAAGAAGTCATTGTTTTTCAAACTGCCGCATTCATGTATCCTTTTTTTTTTTAACTTATTTTTATTTCTGTATGTGTATGAATGTACTGTCTGCATGTAAGTCTGCGCACCCCTGTTATGCAATGGCGCGGAGGTCAAAAGAGGGTGTTGGATTCCCCGGGAACTGGAGTTCTCCTGGAGTTTCAGAAGGTTCTCAGCCACCATGTGGGTGCTGGGGATTGAACTCTGGTCCTCTGTAAGAGCAGTTGGCACTCTTAACCACTACGCCATCTCTCCAGCCCCTCATGTATCCTTTATAATCACTTATTACCTGGAAATCACTTACTTAATTACCACGTAGGTATTATTTGCTCTTTGCTTGCATTCTTCACAGGAATATAAAGTTCCCCAGAATTTGACCAGGGAATTGATTCCTTTACAGAAGTATCCATGTTTTGGTCCCACTATGATAAAATTAACCCCCAGTTCCTCACCTGACTTCTGCTTTTGGTCTCTGATTTTTCAGTAACAGAGGCAAACATTACACCAAATGTACGCATTCTTCCTCTGTACCTGGAGAGTGAGTGCATATGTTTCCTATCACAAACTATTTTTAGGGATCCTTGGAGTCTCTAAAGTTCAAATAGAGTAAACTTGATCATACTTTTTCTGGCAACATCAGCACTTGTTTAGAAAGAACTTTACTTTGAAAGTGAAGTAACAAGTTATAACAGCAGGGAGAGTTAAATCCAGGATTCAGTGAGAAAGTATGTCAATGTTAATAAAAATGTTTTAAAAAAGTATTTCAGTTCTGGACCACTGGTAGAAAAGAACACACAAACTCCTGGTTCAATTAGCCAACTTACATTTGTAATTTGCACTGTCCAGGACTGTTCCTAGGTCAGGATTTAGAGGGTACATCCCTTACTCACAGGCAGGATAGGCTTATAAAGGCAAATGCCATGGCCAGGTAATTTTTTTTCTTCTTTTTGAGAAATCTCAGTTCCTGCCTGCTGCAGGAGTACAAAACTTAAGATAAGAAATGTTGACTATTGTAAAACACTGACAAAATATAAATAGATACGCAGTCACAGACATCCTGGAAAGGGGATTCCAAAGATTTGAGTTGACCAACTGGCTCTTCTTGAACTTGTTTTGGGCCTCAGTTCAGCCATTAAGATGGAGTCACTAAAACAAAATGGATTTTCCCAGACAGCTGACACCATCACAAAGGAATTTACCAGTTTGTGTGGAAGACTGTGAACACAAATCTCTCCTGATAAATATTAAAGTGAATACTGGGCCTTAAGGAAACAACCTGACAAATGACTGAAGGAACTGACCATCCCCTGATTCTTCTCCCTATTCCAGAAGGGAAATACAGCCTGTCTCAGATCACATGGCCTCTACCCTAGATGGTTCTTTATCAGTTTCCTTGTTAATCCTGTTCCTTACCAACCACCTTGCTGAAGACTCTTTGTTCTTCTGTCAGAACTCCCCATCTCTCCTTCCTAGATCCCAGGAAGAAGCACCAACTCATCCAAGAAAACATACCCTACCTTCTGGCATTCCAGGAAGCTACAATCTCCTTTCTGGATTATCTGGGCCCACCTATAAATCCTAGGTATTCCCCAACCTGATGTATAACTGTCATTCTTACAAGAAGAGTACTTGACCCTCATAGCTAATAATGCTTTCTGCATCTGTTGAAGTTGAATTAGAATTCTATTTCTTTATTCTCATGTTCTAACAGGGCTAAAGCCAGGATCAATAGGCTAGAGATAGACCAGGCACTTAGCATGTGTAAGCCCTTGCACCTTATCCACAAAAGTGCAGAAAAAATAATTTGGGGGAAAAAATGAAAAAGAGTCAACCTGGCCCTTTTGTCAAGAGGGAAGAAAGAGGCTCCAAGCCAGCTTTTGACTCCTGAGAGAGATTAAAAGTAATTTGTTACCAAATTAAGAAGCAAATCTATTGAAAATAAGAGTTTGTATCTACCTCTTTGACTCCAGTATACAATATTTTACTTTTAAAAAGTTATTTGTGGTTGGATCACATATTTATGCTCTAGAATGTAATCTGTATGTGGAACTATGCCATCTACAGAATATTGTCAAATCATAATTGTTTGTATTCACAAATGTTACTCCATATACCAAAATATATTTTGCAAATTTGCTTGAACTAATTTCCAAGATTTCTCAAAAAGAAGAAAAAAAAATCACCTGGCCATGGCATTTGCCTTTATAAGCCTATCCTGCCTGTGAGTAGGGGATGTGCCTTCTAAATCCCGACCTAGGAACAGTCCTGGACAGTCCAAATTAAAAACGTAAGTTGGAGTAGCTGGAGAGATAGCCTAGCGGTTAAGAGCATCGACTGCTCTTGCAGAGGACCCGGGTTCAATCCCCAGCACCCACATGGCGGCTGAGAACTGTGTGTAACCTCCAATTCCAGGAGAACTCCAGTTCCAGGGGACCGAGACCCTCTTCTGACCTCCGGGCATTGCACGACACTGGTGCACAGACTACATGCAGACAGTACATTCAAACATACAAAAAAAAAAAAAGGTACAAAAAAAAAAGTAATGTTTGACTAATTGAACCAAGAGTTTGTGTGTTCTTTTCTACCAGTGGTCCAGAACTGCAATCTTTTTTTTTTTTTTTTTTTTAATTTTCATTAACATTGGTTGAGTTCGCAAGAGTATCTTCTTTGTCTCAGTACATGCAATGACATCCCAGATACTTTGTAATTCAGAGGAGACCTACATGTGATCTCAAACAGTTTAAATATTAAACTTCAGACTACTGGCATGAAGGAGGAGGATTGGGTCATAGGACAACAAATGGAAATTTGCTCTAGAAACTGAGAAAGTTTAGACATGATTTCCTGATGTTCCAGAATTCTAGATTCTTCCATACTACCTTGATTTCAGCTTAGGGAAATTCTTTCTAGTCTTTTGACCACCTAACAATATTCTAATAAATGCTTGTTGGTTTAAAGGAGAATATTAGTGATAATTTGTGCTAGTAACATTGGGAAGTTTTTGAAAAAAATTGCATTCTTTCACAGTACCCTTTCAACTTCTATTACACACACATGTGTATGCGCACACACACACACACACACACACACACATACCCACACCTAAATTTAAATCCAGATTCTACATATTCAGGGAAATATCTTTTTGTTGAGTCTGAGTTATTTTGTTTAATATCCTTATACATAATATACATTTTACATCAAAATCATGATTCTATTCTTCATACCTAAATAAAATTCCATTTTGTATATGTACCAAATTTCTTTAACTATCCATTTGTTAATGAACATCTAGGCTTGTGTCAGGGAATAGAAAATTAATACATATAATATGCTGAATTTCACTCATCAACTTCGCTCCATTAAAGTGAATGCCCTCTGTCTTCATCAGTGTCCTCATTGCTCTGCAAGGCTATCCCCAGGAATAGCAAGGACATTTCCCTTTAAGTTCCATTGGATTAGCACTAGAGAGCACAAACAACAGGTTTTGGGCATGGGAAGAAAGGGAGTGCAACAGACCTATTCTCTACGGATCCTCCTGTTCCTTCATCAAAGATCAGTTGCATTCTTCCACTCTCTCCTGTCCCCAGCTTTTCTCAAGTATCCTGGTTTCATCTCTCTTTGGACCTTGTTCATTATCACTGAACTATTCAGATCAAGGAGCCCAAAGGCACTCTTGTGATGAGTACCAGTTGGATCATTCCATAGATGGTTTCTTCATAGAGTGCTGAGCCACTGCTACCAACCTCATTAAACACAGTATTCAAGGTTCGATAAAGTGTTTTCTGCTGAATTCCTAGTTAGAAGCTAAAACAAATACATCAGTTTAAGGGATATAAATGTATCATGATAATTGAAATATTTAGTCTTGAAATTCCTTACTTTAGTTACTTTATAAAATATAGAATGTTACCAGATTTTTATGTGAGTTAATGTTACATGCAGATAAAATAGTGACTGATGAAAGCAGGCATTATGCATATAAACTAAATACCAATCATAAGTTCTGACAGAAGAAATACTTAAAGGGGAAATTCTCCAGAAAATATCACTTTTCTTTGATGTAATAATTAAAGCCTTACATATTTTTGTGATCTCTTGTTAACTTAATTATGATTCAAAATTAATTAAACTTACATCCTTTCACATCTTCACTAAGCATAAGATAACAGATTAAAATAAGAAAACAGTGCAAGCATTTCAACAGCAATATATTTTAACGTGAAATTAATTATTATATAATTTTTAACATTGGACCATTCATGCTATGTTGCCTGCACTTCAAATGCATGTGAACATTATGGTTGATTCTTCCTCAAAAGTGTGGCAGCCATGAAAGGAGGGAGTAAAGTAACATGGAGTGTGGCTACAACATCAACACATCAGTGGGGAATTGATTACCAGCCACCATCATAATACAAAGAAAACCTTCCTCTATGAACATCTTTGAAATTTTGTGCAACAGCAGAGGTCACTTTTTTGTACGCAAATGGACAAATGGTAAAGTGTTTATGTTCCATTGAGTGTGTATTAGACTTCTTCCACTTTACTGGTGAATAGTAAAAGCAGCAGTAGCCCATCTATCCTTGAGCAAGCATGTTAATAAAATTTTACCCAATAAAAAATGCAGTAAGCCAGTCATGGTAGTGCACACCTTTAATCTCAGCATTCAAGAGGCAGAGGCAAGTGGATCTCTGTCAATTCAGGATGGCCTGGTCTACATAGTGAGTTCCAGAAAAACTGGGGAGATCCAGTCTCAAAATTACAACAGGAAAATTAGACAACAACAAACAAACAAAAAACAATTCAGATTTGGATTTGGAAAGTGGTTTTCCCCTCTATTCTCGTGTAGCAAATTCACAGGCTAAACACTAGTAGCACCTTAGTACTGAAGCTCACTTTCATCTCTCTAAATTCCAAATAGAAAGTAAGAGGCAATGTAACTAACGAAGTTTTGGGGAAAAGTCTTACTTTCTTAATAAAAAAGTATAATTCACAATGTAATTAAAGCTAAAAAAGACTAATAAAAGCCTAAGAAATAGAATAAGTTCATGACCTGCTATCCAGACTAAAGAAGTGCATGACAGCTTTGGTTTAATAACTTCTTTTAGAGTAAGTTAGGAGGATATGAACCGCATCATTAGCTAGCCACATGCCCAGCTAATTCACTGCCATTGGTCCGAACTTGAGAGAGCAAAGAACTTCACCTTTGTAGCTAGTAAAATCACTGGACTAATCATATTGCAGTAGCTTGAGAGAATTTTAATACTATCAAGTGGATGATGAAACATTTGTGAAAAAAGGCTTCATGAAACATTTTTTTCTTAATATTAATAAATGAATTTTCAAGAAATAAAGCAATTATAACACTTATGGAAAATCAGTAATATTGTTAAGACAGTGGAATGGAACATGGAAGGAACACATAAACATGACATGAGTACCCTTTTCCCATCAATTCATTTTTAATGTTTTGCTATAATTAAATACATTATAATTAAAGAGCTGAATTGGGAAGCAGACCCCAAAGTTGGCCAAAGAACTATCGGCAATTGATTACTGCTGGGTGAGGGAAAGTTGATCTTCTTAAGGGAATGACTCTAGATGACTAGACTTCAGTGGATGAACTCACACTGAGGGACATCTGGGGACACAAACGAGACTCAGTAAGTCTTTATATATATATATGATAGAATTCATGACATCTGGGAGAAGGTATATAGGTGTGCAGATTGCAGAGGAGGTCTAAAAATGAGTAGGACTTATTGTATGAAAAGCATAAAAACTAAATTAAAATATTTATTGTTTTCAAAAAGTCGTGTAAATAAAAGTAAAATAATCTATCATATCATTACCAAAAATATTAAAGTATTTATTTTACTAGAAGTATTTGTTTTAGTAAATCAAATAATGAAGAAAATTAAAATAATAGAATCTGATAATTGGATAAGTAAAGGATAGTTATTTTGCTTTTGTTAAGTCTAACATAGTAAAATCAAGACACACTACATTAATACCTATATTACATAAGCACATGTGGTTCTCCAGTATCTGCTGTTCTTCCAGCCTGGCGTATGTGTTCTTACTCACTCTGATTGGAACCTGAGGCCTTGGTTCTAGGATATTCTGCCCAGTAAATGTTAATTTACACTTACACAAATAAATATTTTAATATGTCACTTTATTTCAGTTACATTCCTGTTTTTCTCACAGTAATGAAAATGGGGAAATGGATTTTCTGATCGGCCTTTCGATAGCAAGTAAGCCTGAGGCTGTTTGAAAGCAGTTCATTTTCCACGTATTTTCTGCCAAATGTTCCTCAGCTAGTTTATTAGCTTCTTTTTTCTACACTTGGGCAAGTAATGAGACTCAAATAACTATGTAAATTCATTAATCCTGTAAAGCAATTAGTGTAAAACCCAATGACTGTTAAATTATTTCGAAATGAATTAGTTACAACATAACATTTAATTTTCGTGATAACCCTCATTTATTTACACAATATGATAATTTCAATTAAATAAATGCAAAGATGTAATATATTAAACAGAATAGCCAAAAGCTTATTCATCTTGTTGGAAAGTGCCTTTTGTAACCTATGGCTAAGTGAATTAATGTATATAGGAAATGTTGTACACTGGCAAATAGTAAGAAATCAAGGGCTGTCCTAGTAGTGAATGTGTCCTTACTGAGTACTGAGTGTAGGCTGCATGGAGTGTTGAAAAGGATTAGGGATTCTGATAGACTTTGTAGAACCTTCCTTTTCCTTGATTGTATCCTTTTATACTATTACACCAATCTAGGATTTTAAATGATATGCACTAAGAGGAAGGCACCAGAGTTTGAATAAGATTAAAGAATAATATGCATGGATACATTTCATGCTTTCAATCAAATACATTTTAGACTGTTCTCTCATATATATTATCAGAGATATAGCACTTTAGATTTTAGAAATACTATCATAACAATGTACTGCTAATGTAAGAAAAGATGGCTTAGATTTAATGAACAAAGCTGGGTATAAAACATATTTGGAGGGTTGTTTTGTTTAATTTTGAGTAAACAAATGAATTTGTGATCTGGGATGGGTAGGGGTGGGGTGGGGGGAATGGAAGGGGATATATGCCTGAACTGAATTGGAAAATGATGTATGAAATACACAAAGCATCAATAAAAAAAAAAA
>VZQC01006078.1:0-15123 GCA_009823505.1 Rhizomys pruinosus | reverse complement strand
CCTAGAGGGAGATAATGGCAAACAGTGGAAAGATACTAAGGGGAGAGATTGATAATAACTCAAGAAGCACCTTAAAAGGAAGATAATGACAAACGTTGGAAAGAAAACTCACCGGTGAGAAAAGAAATGACAAATCCTGAAGGAAGTGGAAATGCTGAAAAGATCCCAGGCCAAAATGAAAACAGAAAATGACAAAGGAATCAAGGAGCTACAAGATGAGAATGACAGGATCCAGAGGGAAGTGGAAAATCTAAAGAAGACACAGGATGAAATGAAAAAAGAAATTGAACATTCATCCATCACCAGGAAACAATGGGAAAAAGCCTCAGAAGCAGAATGGAAGAAGTGGAAAAAAGAATATCAGACCTGCAGGATAACACAGAGCAACTAGAATGCTCAAGTAAAGATTATGAAAAATTAAAAACAAACAAAAACAGGAGTGGAACAACCAGGAAATGTGGGACACTATGAAAAGACCAAGTCTCTGCATCATAGGGATAGAGGAAGGAGAAGAATCCCAAGCCAACACGATTGAGCAGATCTTCAACAGGCTAATAAAAGAAAATTTTCCCCAAACTGAAAGAAGACAATCCCATACAAATACAAGAAGCACATAGAACACCAAATAGACAGGATCAGAAAAGAAACTCCCTACACCATATAACTGTTAAAACACTAGATGCCCAAAACAAAGACAAAATACTGAAAGCCACAAGAGAAAAAAAAAAAAAAACAAACAAGTTACATATAAGGGGAAACCCATCAGAATCACAGCTCACTGCTCAGTCCAAACTGTGAAAGCTAGAAGAACGTTGACCAAAGTATTCCCTGTGCTAAACGACTTTAGATGCCAATGCAGACTACTATACCCAGCAAAAATGTCACTTCTAGTTGAAGGAGAAAGAAAAATCTTTCATGACATGAACAAGATGAAAGAATACATGTCTAAGAAACCAACACTGCAGAAAATCCTCAAAGCAATCCAAAGAACAGAGGAAAGGAGCAACTATCCCTAAGCAATTAAAGAGAGAAAACAACAAAAGCGTAACAGTGTAAATACAAACCTAGACCAAGAATTCAAACAAAAATAAGGTGAAAGGAAGGAACACATATCTCTCAATAATAACCTTAAATACTAATGGTCTAAACTTCCCAATCAAAGGTCATAGACTGGGAGAATGGATTAGGAAACAGAATCTTTCTATATTCTGTCTACAAGAAAACCATCTAACCCTCAAAGACAGACACCACCTTAGAGTGAAAGGATGGCAAAAATATTCCAAGCAAATGGAACCAAGAAATGAGCCAGAGTGGCTATTCTAATATCAGAAAAAATAGATCCCAAGGTAAAACTAATAAGAAGAGACAAACAGGACCATTACATCCTTGTCAAATGAACAATTAACTATGAAGACTTCACAGTCCTAAATATCTATGCACCAAACTCTGTTGCACCTATCTTTATAAACACTACTCTTCAGGACCTCAAGACAGAGATTAATCCTAGCACATTAATAGTGGGAGACATCAACACCCCACTGAACCCCTTGGATAGATCAACAGAACAAAAAAAAATGAACAGAGTGACATCAGAACTGAACAATACAATACACCAAATGGACGTCACAGTCATCTACAGAATATTCAACCCAAACACTCGAGAATATACTTTCTACTCAGAACATCATAGAACATTCTCCAAAATCGACCACATACTGGGGCACAAAAGAAATCTCAACAAATACAAAAGGATTGAAATTATTCCATGCATTCTATCAGAACACAGTGCAATAAAGCTCAATATGAACACCAGAATAAGCCAAGCTAGCTACAAGAACACATGGGGACTAAATAATACAATCCTGAATAATGAATGGGTCAGGGAAGAAATAAAGAGTGAAATAAAAATATTCATGGAACTGACTGAAAAAGACAATACAACACAACAACATTTGTGGGATACTTTAAAAGCAGTCATGAGAGGGAAAATTTTAGTCCTAAGTTCCCACATCAAAAAAACAGAAAGAGAACATATAAATGCTCTAACACCACAGCTAAAAAAACTTGAGAGGCAATAACAAATGTACCCTAAACCAAAAATACAGAAAGAAATAACAAAACTCAAAGCAGAAATCAATGAAATAGAAACAAAGAAAACAATACATAGAATCAAGGAATCCAAAAGCTGGTTCTTTGAAAAGATAAACAAAATAGACAGACCGCTATCCCAGTTAACCAAAAAATAAATAAATAAATAAATAAATAAATAAATAAATAAATAAAGAGCAACTCCAAATCAATAGTATTAGTGATAAAAGGGGAAACATCACAACAAAGTAAAGATCCAGATAATCATACAGGAATATACTCTAAATTCAAAAACCTAAGAGAAATGGATGAATATTTGAAATCCTGGGAACCCACTAAGCCTAATCAAGAAGAGATTGACAGTTTAAATAGACTCATAATATTTGAGGAAATGGAGGATGTAATAAAAATCCTCCCAACTTAAAAAAGCCTGGGCCCATATGGATTCACAGCAGAATTCTATAAAACATTTAAGGAGGTCCTACAACCATTAATACTCAATATGTTCAAAAGAATATAAATAGAGGAATTCCCCCAAATTCCATCTATGAAGCCAGCATCACTTTACTACAAAAACCAGGCAAAGATACAACCAAAAAAGAAAGCTATAGATCCATCTCATTAATGAACATAGATCCAAAAATTCTCAACAAAATACTTACACATCACATACGGACTCACATCAAAAAGATCATACATCATAACCAAAGTGGATTTATACCAGAGATGTAGGGATGGTTCAACATACATAATTTTGTTTATTTTATTTATTTTGTATGTGTATGAATGTACTGTCTGTATGCAGGTCTGTGTACTCATGTCATGCAATGCTGTGGAGGTCAGAAGAGGCCGTCAGATTCCCCTGGAACTGGAGATAAAGACGGTTCTCAGCCACCATGTGGGTGCTGGGGATCCAACCTGAGTCCTCTGCAAGAGCAGTCAGCGCTGCCAACAGCTAGGCCATCTCTCCTGCCCCAACATACATAAATTAAAATATCATAAAACACATATATGGACTGAATGACAAAAAAACACATGATCATCTCAATTGATGCAGATAGCTTTTAACAAGATCCAGCATCCCTTCATATATAAAGTCCTAGTGGGAATAGGACTGAAGGGAATATTCTTCATCATGTTCAAAGCCATATAGAGCAAATGCACTGCCAACCTCATCCTAAATGAAGAAAAATTGGAACCATTTCTCTTAAAGGCAGGAACCCTGAAAGGCTGCCCCTAAACACCACTCCTCTTCAACATACTGCTTGAAACGCTAGGGCAATAAGAGAAGAGAAGGAAATAAAAGGAGTATTAATCAGAGAAGAAGTTAGGGGCTGGAGAGATAGCTCAGCGGTTGAGTGCCAACTGCTCTTGCAGAGGACCCAGGTTCGATTCCCAGCACACACATGGTGGCTAAGAACCATTTTTAACTCCAGTTCCAGGGGAATCCAACACCCTCTTCTGACCACTGCAGCATTGCATGGCATGGGTGCACCAACCTACATGCAGACGGTACACTCATACACATTAAAATATAATAAATAAAATTAAAAAAGAAAAGTTAAGCCATTCATTTTTTAGATAATATGATAGTTTACCTAAGAGATGGTAAAAACTCCACCAGAAAAGTTCTCGAAATGATTAAGAGTTTCAGTAAAGTGGCATGATACAAGATTAATCTGGGAAAATAAGTAGCCTTTCTTTACACCAACAATAAACAAGTGGAGAAGGAATATAAGAAGACCTTCCCACTCACGATAGCCTCAAAAATAATAAAACACCTGAGAACAAACCAAACCAAAGATACCAAAGATCTCTACAACAAAAGTTTTAAACCACTGAAGGAGATTGAAAATGAAGTCAAAAGATGGAAAGATCTCCCATGCTCATGGATTGGAAAAATTAATATAATAAAAATGTCCATTTTGCTCAAATGGATATACAGATTCAGTGCAATCCCCACCCAAATCCCCATAAGTTTCTTCACAGATTTGGAAAAAGAAATCCTTAAATTAACATGGAAAAACAAAAAACTCTGAATAGCTAAAGCAAAAGTGAGTGAAAAATAAAATACAGGGGAGATTGCTCTACCTGATTTCAAGCTATATTACGGGGCTATAGTCTGCCTGGTAATGACACAAAAACAGACCCATTGACCAGTGGGACAAAATTGAAGATCCAAACTTGAGCTCATACAATTTCAGCCACCTCATATTTGACAAAGGGGGAAAAAACCCTCAATGGAGGAAGAATAGCATCTTTAGCAAATGGTCCTGGCAAAACTGGATCACCATTTGTAGAAGAACAAAATTAAACCCCTACCTCTCATCCAGTGTAGAAATCAACTCCAAGTGGATCAAAGATCTCAATGTGAAGCCAGAAACCTTGAAGGTGACAGAAGAAAAAGTCAGCAATGACCTACAAGACATATAGGAAAAGACATTCTAAATCAGAAAGCAGCTGCACAGGAAATAAGGTCAACAGTCGACAAATGGGGCCTCATCAAACTCAAAAGCTTCTTTCTGTACAGCAAAAGAAACAATCAAGGAAGTGAAGAGAAAACCAACAGAGTGGGAGGAAACCAGTGATTCATCTGACAGAGTGTTAAAGTCAAGAATATATAGACTACTCAAAAAACAAAGAAGAAAACCAATGACCTACTCAAAAGATGAAGTAAAGAGCTGAACAGAGAGTTCACCAGTGATGAAGTAAAGATGGTTGAGAAGCATCATAAAATGTACAAGATAATTAATAATTAAGGAAGTGTAAATTAAAACCACTCTCAGATATCATCTCACTCTGATATGACTGGCTAAGATCAAGAACACAAATGACACCAAATGCTGGAGAGGTTGTGGGGAAGAGAAACACTCATCCACTGCAGTTGGGAATGGAAACCTGGACCACCACTATGGAAAGCAGTGTGGAGAACCATTAAAAGACTCAAAATGAGCCTGCCACCTGACCCACTCATACCACTCCTGGGTATATACTCACAAGACTCATCCTACTACAAAGACACATGCACATCAATGTTTATCGCAGCTCTCTTCACAATAGCGAAGAGCTGGAACCAACCCAAATGTCCCTCAACTGACGAGTTAAGGACAAAAATGTGGTACATCTATACAATGGAGTACTACTCATTGTGTAGAAAGATGACATCATGAACTTTGCAAGTAAATGGATGGAACATGAAGCCATTATGCTAAGTGTAGTAACACAGTCCCAGAAAAACAAGTGGAAAATGTTTTCCTTCATTTGTGGATGCTAACACCAAATCCCCAGGTGAAAGGCAAGTTGAACATTATTGTTATATTTCTGTTTATCTGAAAGCAACTATGTGGTTATAATGTAAATCTCTTAACAGGCTCTAGAATCGATCCACCTCTTACTTTTAGACTCTGTAATTACCGTATGCATGTGAAAAGCATATATTCATATTTTAGAGTAATATAAAATTAAAGGAGGAAAATGTGAATTCCTAAATGTAAAAATGACTGAGAAAGAGCCAGGATGGTTATGGCAGAGTGTATGATCTGGGGTGGGGTGGGGGGAAGGGAAAGGGGAATATGTCTAAACTGAACTGAGAAATTATGTCTGATATACACAAAACATCAATAAAAGCATTAAACAATTGGTTCTTCTGCCTGAGTGAAGATTGCATGAAGATGTGGATCTTCCCAGATATCTTTGTCCAATCTGGATGGGTACACCTGTCTCTATTCCCCCTATATGAGGCTATAGAGGCAGAGAAACATATCTTTAAACTGCATGTTTAATTTCTCTACCCATATTAATGCAAATTTTTTAATGATTCATGTAAGTTACCTTGGGTACTTAATTTACAAGGACAGTATTGCTCACTGGTTTCCCATTACTAACTTTACAGTTAAAAGAATGTTTACTCCTACAAGTAGCCTTCTATATTGATTTACACATATGGGCCTATTTAAGGTAATTAGTTCAGTATTGTATTGATGGGATTTCCCCAAGTGTAATACTCAAAAACAATGCAAAGCCAAAGAATACAAAACACACTCAAGGTTATGTTTAAGGATTCATATCAAAAGAAAAAATATGTATAGATTACTTTCAAAGTCTGACTTCAAATTTTACTATCTCATATATCTAGAACCCACAATGGGATTTTAAATTTTAAACTGATGTGCTTAAATGTAATATTTCTCACAAACAAAATCACTTTAGCTATATATATATATATATATANATATACCAAAATTACAAAAAAAAAAAAAAAAGTGGTAGGTCAATTCTAGAGCTCATTAAGAGATTCACTTTATAATAGCACAGTTGCTTTCAGATACAATGAAATATAATAATTAAGTTGCTCAGTTTACCTGCCAACTAGGGATTTGGTGTTAGCATCCATAAATGAAGGAAACCATGCACTCAGCCCCCCCCCCCCGCCCCAGGACTGTGTTACTTCACTTAGCATAATGGCTTCAAGTTCCATCCATTTATCTAGTTCATGATGTTATCTTTCTTTACTGCTGCATAGAACTCCATTGTGTTGATGTACCACATTTTTGTTATCCAGTCATCAATTGAGGGGCATTTGAGTTGGTTCTTCACTATTGTGAAGAGAGCTGCAATAAACATAGCTATGCATGTATCTTTTTGGTAGGATGTGTGGGTGGTATGGGTGGGTCAGGTGGTAGGCTGATTTCAAGTCTTTTAAGGGTTCTCCACATTGCTTTCCACAGTGGTTTCATGAGTTTACATTCCTACCAGCAGTGGATGCATGTTCGCCTTTCCCCACAACCTCTCCAGCATTTGGTGTCTTTTGTTTTCTTGATCTTGGCCAGTCTTATTGGAGTGAGATGATACCTTAGTGTGGTTTTAATTTGCATTTCCTTAATTATTAATGATATTGAACACTTTTTAAGATGTTTCTCAGTCATCTTTACTTCCTTACTGGTGAAGTGTCTGTTCAGCTCTTTACTCCATCTTTTGAGTAGGTCATTTGTTTTCTTACTTCTTTGTTTTTTAAGTAGTCTATATATTTTGGATGTTAATGCTCTGTCAGATGTACCAGTGGTGAAGGTTTCCTCCCACTCTGTGGGTTTTCTCTTCACTTCCTTGATTGTTTCTTTAGCTGTACAAAAGCTTTTGAGTTTGATGAGTTCCCACTTGTCGGCTGTTGTCCTTATTTCCTGCACAGCTGCTATTTGATTTAGAAAGTCTTTTCCTACACCTATGTCTTGTAGGTTGCTGGCTGCCAACTTTTTCTTCTATCACCTTCAGGGTTTCTGGTTTCACGTTGAGATCTTTGATCCGCTTGGAGTTTATTTTTGTACAGGATAAGAGGAAGGGGTTTACTTTTGTTCTTCTACAAATGGTGATCCAGTTTTGCCAACACCATTTGGTGAAGATGTTATCTTTCCTCCATTGAGCTTTTTTGGCCCTTTGTCAAATATGACGTGGCTGAAGTTATATGAACTGCTTTGGATTTTCAATTTTATTCCATTGGTCAATGGGTCTGGTTTTTTTGCCAGACGCAGGCCGTCTTTATGACTATAGCCCTGTAATATAGCTTGGAGTCTGGTAAAGTGATCCCCTCTGTATTGCACTTTTCACTCAGGGTTGCTTTAGCTATTCAGGGTTTTTTGTTTTTCCATATGAATTTAAGGATTTTTTTCCAAGTCTGTGTAAAAGCTCATGGGGATTTTGATTGGGATTGCATTGAATCTGTATATTAATTTGGGTAGAATGGACATTTTTACTATATTAATTTTTCCAATCCATGAGCATGGGAGGTCTTTCCCTCTTTTGATGTTATTTTCAATCTCCTTCTTCAGGGTTTAAAATTTTTTGTTGTAGAGGTCTTTGGTGTCTTTGGTTAGGTTTATTCCCAGGTTTTTTTTNCAGGTAAACTAATATATCATCTGCAAAAAGGTATAGTTTTTACATCCTCTTTTCTCATTAGTACTCCTTTAATTTCACTTTCTCACTTTATTGCCCCAGCAAGCATTTCAAACTCTATGTTGAAGAGAGGTGGTGACAGTGGACAGCCTTGCCGTGTTTCTGCCTTTAACTTTTCTCCATTTAGGATGATGTTGGCTGTGGGTTCCATGTATATGGCTTTGATTAGATCGAGGAATGACCAGTCCAATTCCCTCTAGGACTTTAAGCATGAAGGGATGCTGGATTTTGTCAAAGGCTTTTTCTACATGGATTGAGATGATCCTGTGAGGTTTTTTCTTTCTGTCCATTTATGTGTTTTTATTGATTTATGTATGTTGAACCATCCCTGTATCTCTGGTATGAATCCAACTTGGTCATGATGGTTGATCTTTTTGATGTGGGTCTGTATGTAATTGGCAAATATTTTGTTGAGAATTTTTGCATCTGTGTTCATTAATGATACAGGTCTATAGTTTTCTTTCTTGTTTGTGTCTTTGCCTGGTTTTGGTATTAGAGTGATGCTGGTTTCATAGAAGGAATTTGGGATATTTCCCTCTGTATTCTTCTGAAAAGTTTGAGTAGTAACGGTTTAAGACCTCTTTAGATGTTTTATAGAATTCTGCTGTAAAACCATCTGGGCCTGGGCTTTTTTTTAGTTGGGAGGGTTTTTTTTTATTACATCTTCAATTTCCTCAAGTATTAAGGGTCTGTTTAAGCTGTCAATCTCTTCTTGGTTAAGCTTTGGTGAATACCAGGATTGCAGATATTTATCCATTTCTCTTAAGTTTTCAAATTTAGTAGAGTATAGGTTTTTGAAGTATTCTTGTATGATTGTCTGGATCTTTTCATTGTCTGTTGTGATGTTTCCCCTTCCATCACAAATGCTATTGATTTGAAGTTGCTCTTTCTTTCTTTTGGTTAACTGGGCTAGAGGTCTGTCTATTTTGTTTATCTTTTCAAAGAACCAGCTTTTGGATTCATTGATTTTTTTTTGTATTGTTTTCTTTGTTTCTATTTCATTGATTTCTGCTCTGATTTTTTGTTATTTCTTCCTGTCTGTTGGGTTTAGTATTCATTTGTTGTTGTCTCTCAAGTGTTTTTAGCTGCAATATTAGATCATTTATTTGTTCTCTGTTTTTTCGATGTGGGCACTTAGAGTTATAAATTTCCCCTTGGGACTGATTTTAATGTATCCCACAGGTTTTGTTGTGTTGTGTTGTCATTTTCATTTAGTTCTAGGAATGCTTTATTATTATTTTTTTTTTTTTTGTCTTTTCGAGACAGGGTCTCCCTATAGTCCCAGCTGTCCTGGAACTCACTCTGTAGACCAGACTGACCTTGAACTCACGAAGATCCACCTGCATCTACCTCCCAAGTGCTAGGATTAAAGGCGTGCGCCACCACGCCCGGCTCTAGGAATGCTTTTATTTCATTCTTTATTTCTTCCCCGACCCACTCATTATTCAGGATTTTGTTGTTTAGTCTCCATGTGTTCTTGTAGTTAGTAGGGCTTATCCTGGTGTTAATATTGAGCTTTATTGCACTGTGGTCTGACAGAATGTATGAAATAATTTCGATCCTTTTGTATTTGTTGAGATTTCTTTTGTGTCCCAGTATGTGTTCAATTTTGGAGAATATTCTGTGGGGTGCTGAGTAGAAAGTATATTCTCTGGTGTTTGGGTGGAATATTCTGTAGATATCTGTGAGGTCCATTTGATGTTTTGTATTGTTCAGTTCTGATGTCTATTTTTTGTCTAGTTGACCTATCCAAGGGACGCAGTGGGGTATTGAAGTATTCCACGATTAGCATGCTGGGATTAATCTGTGTCTTGAGGTCCTGAAGGATTGTGTTTATAAAGTTCGGTGCACCAGAGTTTGGTGCATAAATATTTAAGATTGTGAAATCTTCCTGGTTAATTGTTCTGTTGATAAGAATATAATGGTCCTCTTTGTCTTTTTCTGATTAATTTTACTCTAAGGTGTATTCTGTCTAATATTAGAATAGCAACTCCTGCTTGCTTTTTGGAACCATTTGCTTGGAATATTTTTTTCCATCCTTTCACTCTAATGCAGTGTCTGTCCTTGAGTGTGAGATGGGTTTCTTGTAGACAGCATGTAGATGGATTCTGTCTCCTAATCCATTCTCCCAGTCTATGTCTTTTGATTGGGGAGTTTAGAGCATTAATATTTAAGGTTATTATTGAGAGATGTGTGTTGTTTCCTTTCAACTTGTTTTTCATTTGCATTCTTGGTCTAGGTATTTATTTACTCTGTTATGCTTTTGTTAATTTCTCTCTTGGGTTGCTTGAGGATAGCTGCTCCTTTCCTCTGTTCTTTGAATTGCTTCAAGTATTTTCTGGTGTTGATTTTTATGACATGTGTTCTTTCATTTTGTTTATGTCATGAAAGATTTTTCTTTCTCCTTCAACTATAATTGACATTTTTGCTGGGTAGAATAATCTGGGTTGGCATCTAAAGTCATTTAGCACTGGGAATACTTTGATCCATGTTCTTCTGGCTTTCATCGTTTGCATTGAAAAGTCAGTTGTAATTCGGATGGGTTTCCCCTTATATGTAACGTTGTTTTTCCCTTGTGGCTTTCAGTATTTTGTCTTTGCTAGTGGTTTTTTTTTTTTTTTTTTTTTTTTTTTTTTTTTTTTTTTTTTTTTTTTTTTTTTTTTTTTGGGCTAGATTTCTTTTGTGCAGTATCATAGAGCCCAGATCTCCACTGGAGTTCATAGGGACAGACTTGATACTTTTAGGTTAGATTTTTCCTTACGGTCAGTTTGGGGCTATGGGGAAGACCTCATGTCTGCACTAACAAGGGAAGAAAGGACTCTAGCACTATATAACATGTAATATTAATATATTATATATACTGGATATACATATATTATATAATAATCTTATGTCAATTAGCTTCTGTGTGCGATGTCGAGTATTTTTTCTCTTCAAAAAACTTTTATCATAAAATTCTCTTATAATATTGTTGATCTAAATGTGCATACAGTTATGAGTGCAAGTAAAGGTAGGACACTTATATGTGTGATATTGCCTACAGGAAGGCCACAAGAGGGTGTTAGTACTATCCCCTTGAACTAGGAGTTAAGCCATCATGCTTAGTGTCTGGGAATTTAGAAACCCATGGGTCCTCTACACAGCACAGCAAGCACCTTTAGTCCTTGAAACCTACTTTCTCCTTGGCCACATATTTGTTCAACAGAACCTCTTTTGAAAAGTTTCGTTAGCTGCCACATTGCGTTTCATTAAAAACAGGGATAAAGATAAGATCCGCGGAAGCCAGCTACTGGTTGCATACCAACGCCTTTGAATCTATAGCCAACCCACTGTGGACGCGAGCACTGAGGCGGGGCTTAGATCTACTTGTGAGGGTTACATAGGTTGAGGGCATTGGTCTACAGAAGTAATTCCAGGGGACGGCCTGGAGCATACAGCGGTGGTAAGAGTCCCTGTCTCATTAAAGAGGGCATAAAAAAATATAATTAGTTCTCAGGATTAATTACTCACATTATATTTAACAATTAATAAAAAAAGGATAATAATTTATATTACTCTATTGATTTCTATACATGATTTACAACTAAGCTTTTTTGAGATTTACTAGGCTCGCTATTTACGAACACAGAATACTTTATGATGTTCAACTTAAACATAATGGATTCAATGGGATCTAGGAGAAGTGATTCAATGGTCAATAAGCTTATAACCCACTATTCACCCTCAGTTGCCCAGGACAGGCCAAAACTGTGGACATTTTCACTGTGGGACAGATGGGCCCTCTGGAGTATTTTTTTCTGTTTGAGTGCTCATCATCAGGAGAAAATTAAAATTATAAACTCATCGTTAGAAAAAACTTACTTAAGAAATTATAGAAAACATTCAATAGCAAAGGGCCTACTAAATAAAATAAATAAACTGAAACATCCAAAGTTAATTTTTGAATTACATATATTCAATAATATTAGACAAGAAAATTGAAAAATTCAAATTCAACCAAAGAATAATACCAAATCAAGAACAGATGTAAATATATAATAAATGTGGAAACGTAAATACCTCAGAAGAAGGCGTGGGAAGCTCAGGGATTTAACTGTCTTTTCTATATTGGTTTGAAAAATGCTTCTTCTGGGATTTACATTGGGTGTCTGTGCATGTGCATGTATATGTGACATGCACATTGTGGGGTGGCAACTGATGCACTTGTGGAAACCAGTATGACAAACCTTGGATTCCTTTAAAAGTAGGCCATCGGTAGACCTATCACTTTCTTTTTTCATTTAGATAAGGGATATCTCCCAGCTTCATGGAGACTATCATTCAAGTTTAGTCTGGCCTGGGGCTGCTTGGGGCATGCCCCAGAGGGCTGGTTGCCTCCCCCAGCACTGCCAAAACCCAGGATATTGTGCGTTGCGCTACTGCGCCGTAGTGGATATTAACATACTTAGCGCTCCTCATGACAGTCAAGACTCTTAAAGGACGAGCCACTGATCACAGAATGCCATCTCCCTGGGCCTGGTTTTATATCTTCAGTGCTCAAAAGTCACACAAAGATCAGTGGTGTGGATTCAAGGCCAGCGAGCTGGCGGCTGGCATACAAACCAGGGATGTTTTCTCTAAAGGAAATGAAAGAGGCCAAAATCTGTGGAGAACAAACTTGGGAGTGGATTGGGAATAGAAGCAGTAGAGACGGCGATGGAGTAGGTGACATGGGAGAGAATTGGATTTCCTGAGCACAGATTGGCCAAATGGAGGGGAGGTGTGCAGACAGAGATTCTACCAAGGAGTCAGGGGGTCAGACACTTTGAATCGAGATCATTTCCAGTTATCTGTGGTGGGTTTTACAGACCGCGGAAGAGTCATATTAAGGCTGGTGTGGTTAGTGAGGGCAAACAAGGTTGTGTTTTAATGGGACTGTGCGCAAAATATGCTCTGGTGTGTCACATGGAGAATTGGACACAGTTTTAGGAGAATGGCGTTGAATCATATTATTCCATTTTTAACACGCTCATCTCAGCTGAGAGCTAGGGTGGCTTTGTGCTTAGAGATCCAAGTGAGAACTGTTTAGATGGCAGGTTATATGCATCTATGTTGTATATATGTATGTATTTATGCACGATTGTAATGTGTATGTCTTGTTCTGTAGTGCCTTGCATGCTCAAGGATTTGGTGGATGTGTAGGTGAGTATGTAATTGTGATTCTAAGGTGGGTGTGTTTGTGTATGTCTGTTCTGTGTGCTTGCACGAAGTATGTGGATGTGTATATATGCGTGTATGAATATGGATGTGTATTAATGTATTGACTGTTCTGCTCGCTCGCTTGCTGGCTGTATCTGTGCTGAAATTACTGTACTATACCTACTCGCTCCTCACTGTGTGTATGTGTCTTTCTATGTGTCTCTCTGTGACAAATGCAAGTATATGGAGATGTGATATGATTATGTTTAAATTTATATGTGGGTATTACTGTCTTTCTGTGTAGCTTGCATGCAGTTATATGTGGATGGTGCCATATGATATATTGTATGTATTATGTTGTCATGTGATGGGATGTCTTAGTTCCATTGTGTGCATTTGTAATACAGTTTTGTGGATGTAGGATATGTACTAGTATTATAATGATGTGTATGTGTATGTCTGTTCTGTGTGCTTTCATGCATATGTGGAATGTGAGTATTATTATGTTCTAATTTGTGTGTATGTGTATGTCTGTTCTGTGTGCTTGCACGAAGTATGTGGAATAGTTGAGGTGATATATGTATGGCATTTATTGTGTGTATATGTATGCATATATATATATATATCACCACTAAACACAAAAACAAGGGGGAAAAGTGTGAATCATAGCTTGGCATGTACAAGGATTGTGTGATTGCCTGAGGAGCAAGAATTGGAGTGGAGGGGAGACTTTTAATATCATGCCAGGAGGACGTTTTAGATTGTATTTAATTTTAAGACATTTTGTATTCAGATTTTAAAAAAAGAAAAATAACAAGTGGAAAGTATGTGTAGCATGTTATAAGAAGTGTTAAAATTTAAATACATAAATAGTTCTTGAGCCTGGAGAGATGGTTCAGTAATTTAGAACACTGGTTGCTCTTGTAGAAGACCCAGGTTCAGTTCCCAGCACCCACATGGTGGCTGACAATCATCCATAACTCCAGTTCCAGGGGAATCCAGTGCCCTCTTGTGGCCACCACAGGAATTCCACATACATGGTGTACTTAAATACATGGAGGCAAAACACTCATAGACATGAAATAAAAATAAACAGGAGCTGGACAGGTGGCTCAGTGGTTGAGCACTGTCTGCTCTTGCAGAGGACCTGGGTTTGAATCCCAGAACCCATATGGCAGTAATAATCATCTATAACTCCAGTTCTAGGGGATCTGACACCCTTTTCTGACCTCCACAGGCATTGTACAATGCAGGTGCACTTACACACATGCAGGTACTCATATCCATAAAATAAAAACTATAAGTAAGATATTTTTAAAAATAAAATAAAATAATTTAATCGTATAAATCACTAAGAAAAGTCTTATTTCTATCATAGAGAGAGACCACATAGGACCACACTTTAATCCACTCTTTTCATTCTAGAAGGTGACTATAAAACATCAGCTCAACATAGAAAAACTGTTCTACCTCACTAGACATCAGGAAAATGAAAGTAAATGAACAAAAAAATCTTGTATTCATCTCCATTAGCACAAATTTGTCATTTGTTTGGAAAGTAAACATATCTGTACACTTCTGGTGAGGGTAAAATTCATACATATCCTTGGAATCAGCTAAAAAAAAATTGGTATTGAAGCAGTGAGGACAGTGTAGAAACATCTAGCAGCATTTGGATAAGTATAGTCCTGACTAAGCAATCCTAAATTCCTGTTTAGGAATTTACCTTAAGCACATCATTTACAACCAAACAGAACAACATAACTAGTTTCTAGCTGTGTTGATTTTAAATATTAAAAAATATTTGTCACCGGGTGTGGTGGCACACGCCTTTAATCCTAGCACTCGGGAGGCAGAGGCAGGCAGATCTTTGTGAGTTCAAGGCCAGCCTGGTCTACAGAGTGAGTTCCA
>VZQC01006074.1:0-47252 GCA_009823505.1 Rhizomys pruinosus | reverse complement strand
TCAGTAGTTGGGAAGAATCCACTATTTTATTTGTTACATTAAAACTCAGTGTTATCAAGGAGTCTCAGCACGGGAAGGTGCTTGCTTTCCAAGCCTCAGGAAATAAGTTCAATCCTTTAAAGCCACATAACATTGGAAGGAAAGAAGTGTCTCCATAGAGCTGCCCTCTGACCTTCACACGAGTGTCCTGGAATGAGCCCCCCCAAACACATACACATAATAGAGACATAAATTTAATTTAAAAAAATACTAAAAAAAATCAAACTCCGTTTGCAAAGGAATCTGCAAAATCCTGTTTTCTCATGTGTCGTAACAAATAATGTTCATTTTTATCATGGAAGAGTAAAGTCAAGGCACACTGGCTGATCCTTTCAAAATTTAGGTGATAAGAGATTTAATAGTAAAATGGGGACCTTCCTCCTGACACACTCAGAGATCTAGGACACAGTTGGCAAGGTTTCAGCCTGCTTGGCTTCCTATCACAACTGTTTCTGTGTGGTGTGCCTTGCAGCTGTCTGGAGATGACAGATCACGTGTGGCTGAGCATTTTCATTTCCTTAGAGAGTTGGGCAGGATTTTCCACGCTACCCTCTCTGTCTCTTGGGCCCACCTCCCTGCTCCAGAACTTTCCACACTACCCTGTCTGTCTCTTGGTCCCACCTCCCTGCTCCAGGACTTTCCACACTACCCTCTCTGTCTCTTGGACCCACCTCTCTGCTCCAGGACTTTCCACGCTACCCTCTCTGTCTCTTGGGCCCACCTCCCTGCTCCAGGACTGCAGATTTATGCCACAGGAGTGTTATTTGTTTGCAAAAGAAAAGTCAGCAAAAGACTTGGAGCATTATTTAAAAATTATGTTTCAATAGCCAATTAGATTTGGGATATACAGGCACATGGCTGCCTCTGCTGCACAGTATTTCCAGGCAAGTGAGGTGTAGCTGGTGCTGACGGTGGAGTCTTGCTTGACTCAGGGAGACCCGTATTTGCTTCATTGGTTTAGTGGCCTTTGGCAACACTCTCTGGCATTCCAGAGGCCATCTGTACACTTGCATGTGCGGTCTCAATACATCCCTCCCATGTTAACGTCCGGTCTTCGGCAGCAGGGTCTTATCGCCTCTCCTCCTGCAGGTATCCCAACTTAGGGGCAAGGAGCCCTTACCTTTTGTGGGCTTGGATCCCCTGGCCAACATCCCCCTGGTAGAACAATCCATTGTTTGATGTCAGAACTCCTGCATTAATATACTTTGCCTAGTGCATAGCCCAAGGATTTTAGTTATTATATTTGGTTTCTGAACAGAGTATATCCTTTTCACAGTTCCTATGTCTATTAGTCAATAAAAAAGGCATTTTTACCGGTTTTTATAAGAGATTACCTCTAAAATAGTTGTCTCCAATTTACAGTTGGAGAACGACCTCATCATCGTCATATTTCTCCTTGTTCTATGGGGGGGTAGGCAAGAAAGTCTCTCATATCAAAAACCTTTGCGGCACCTAGAAGGTATAAGTTTTATAGGAAGGTAGTAATGGCTATATTGGCTCTCTCCTTGGAGGAATAACCCATGGCTGATGCCACAAGCTTACATCCTCTACAGGTTAGGAGATGTTATAAGCCACAGTAAGACCCTGTCATATTTAACAGGGGGATAAAATGTAACTCATAGATTAACATATCATTCCAAACATATGTGTCTATGCAAAGTAACCTACCATAACTATTAGTGCTGCTTAAATACCAATATATCTAATTGCTGTGCTTCATCAGTAGGATCGAAAGTTTACTCCTGGACAAACTGTCAGCCCATGAAAGGAAACAGCCAGAATTGACCAGAGTCCAAGTCAACAGCTCCAGAGAGAGGGGACTGTACTTCTCTATCCACCTGTGCCCCTTTTCTAAGCCTAGGGAACAATCTGCGGAAGAGGGGGCGTGGTAGAATGTAAAGGCTGCGATTGGGGTGAATGGTGAAACTACAGCGATGTAGTCTGGACACTCATTTGATCAACTTGATTGAACAAACAACCTGTCACCCCCCACTGGATGGTGGGGCTGTGGGGGTTTGGGCACAACAGCCTGCAGATTGGTTTTGCACGAAGGATGCCTGTACTCATGGATTATCACTTATAGCTAAAAAATGAAAAAAAAAAAAAAAAGAGAAAGATGCAAGACAGTTACGGCAGAATACATGATCTGGGATGGGGTGGAGGTGGAGGGGAAGGGAAAGGGAAATATGCCTGATCTGAATTGGAAAATGATGTACGAAATGCACAAAGCATCAATAAAAATTAAATTAAAAAATTATGTTTCATATTTTTCAAAAGAAACTTGCAACTGTTTAAAATAAATCTTGTTATCTTGCTAGATACATCTGAAGCACAGTGGCCTTTTGAGTCTTTTCTCACATTGACATTAGGTCTGAGACAAGTTATCAGTCTATTTTCTTGTATGGTATTGGGAATGGAACCCATGGCTTTGTACACACTAGGCAAGTGCTCTTCCACCAAGCTAAATCCTCAGCCCATATCTGATTATTAAATGGAGAACAGGATTGTGTTTCTACTTTTGCAAGTAGCTTGTGGGGCGTCATCTAACTTCTCTTTACTTCAGATTCCTTATTGTCATATGGAAATATTAATGCTCTTTTTGCCTTGAGCTGTTACAGAATCAAAGATAGTTTCAAGTTCAGTGCTGTTAAACATTGTTCTACATCCAATAACATAGTATCTGTGGCTTAAAGGAGTATGAGGAAGTTTTTCCAAATGCATTCTTTGATGTGGGATCTCATCATACAAAAATTACTTGTCTTTATCATATTAAGGTATGATTTAGGGCTGCCTTTGTTCCACAGTGATAGAACCTCATTTGGAGCAGAGTCATGTTATACTTTTCAGCCGTTATGATTACTCAAAAATATTCACTCAATTCACCAAACACCTGGAAATTCAAGATATAACAATTCAATGTCCTTGTCCTTATAGCTGCATTTATAGAAAATTTGTAAAGGATTATTTTTCCCCTTGATTTATATCCTTGTTATCATAAATATAAATAAAGCCTCATGTTCACATTTTTAGCAATCTATAGCTTTGTTTTCGAATCTTCCTTATCTATCAGAGGTTTATTATACAAAGTTTAAACGTTGGTATTATCATGATACATGCAATTCTTAAACACTACAACAGTGCCTTGGAAAACCTTCACTCAGGACAGATATCCACCAAAGAATTTTTTAAATAAAATTAGAATACTACAAGCTTTCAACATTTAAAGTATAATGCAATCTGCAAATTTCAAAGGAAGGATGTAGGGACTTGAGCTTACCACAGTGGTATATGTTGTTCTCTGTAAGCCAATCATTCATCTACAGAAGACATACCTGTTTCCTCCATCCACGCATAGGCCTCCGTGGAGACATGGATGACTGGCACATTCATCAAAGTTGAGTTCACAGTGGTTCCCCAGGAATCCAGGTGCACAGTCACAGAAGTAAGCCCCAAGAGCATCTTGACACGTGGCACCATTTAGACAGGGCTGGGATCCACATTCATCAATTTCCAATTCACAGTTCACACCTTTGAGAAAAGCCAGCACAGAAATGCAGAAAAGTTTTAGCAAAGTGAAAATGTTTTAGCTATGTGGAAATAGTTTATTGACTAAAGCACGTGTCAAATGTTATGTTACCCAGAATAATTTTCCTCCTTAACTCTAATTGCTGTTAACTTGGTGTGTTGGTGGAGGGCTGTACGGAGCAGAGCAGCTGTTACCGAGGATTATAGCTTACAACAGCTTGTGGTTTTTCCTCTGTGGAAACAAACAAGTCATTTTTAGAACAAAATTATTGTTAACAGTACTTTTGTTGGAAGACTAAAATGTTCTGGTGAATGGCTTTTCCCCCATTATTATTAAACACCTAACTTAGTCAAGCTAGATACAGAATAACATACAAAAGGAAGAAGATCTATGCTTGCCAATCCTTTGTTACTGTGGCTCTAACTTGAAATGATAAAACATGTATTAAAATTATACTGAAGGATTCCAAAATAGTTAGGAGATGCTGCTGTTGATTTTGTTCCCTTTCTCCTGATCTAAACTACAGTAGGAGAATCCAGCACCATCTACCATTCACATCTGTCACTTTTTTTAAAAATCACTAGATTTTACAGATGCTAATTAAACATTTACTAGTATATTAAATTTAGCTCTTTTGAGAAGAAGAGACTATGTCAGTAAAAATGGAAAGTTGTTCAATAGCACAGGTTCCATCCTTGTCTGCTGGGCGCATTGTGCCCCTCAGCGTTTCTCATCTGGTCTTTTACTATTAGCCTCTCTTCAAAGTTACTTAACTACTTTGATATGTGATCTGTACAAAATACAGATCTGGTTATATAAATGTTTGCTTAAGTTTTTGAAATAGGTACTCCAACATTTCCAGAAAAAGCAGAATTTCTGTATAACAGTAGAAGCTTCTCAAAGATGTGAACTACACTATCCATCATGTGTTCTTGCACTACATTGTCTGTCCCTCATCCCACATAGATAGATGCTAACTTCCATTACTTAAAAAAGACTGAGTTTGTGTAGAATGTGATTCTTGAAACTATACATAACTGTCTGCATATGTCCCTGATGCTGCCCCAGTCTCTCAGAATTCCCTGTATATAAATGTATGTATCATATTGTATAATTTCTTACTTGTTCCTTTTATGTACAGAATGATAAGCCCTTTGAAGTCAGTCTTTGTTCTTTAACACTAAAGTCTATGGCAGTTAGCACATCTTGAAGAATATGATCAATGAAATCTGAATGAATGATGGTCTCAGCTGTGTAATAACCCACCCTTTCTCCTGGATGATAAGCTATTGCCCTAGGGCAGAGCTTCTCTGTGCTTCTGCTGGGCGGAGTCCACTCTCCTAGTTGTGAAGTCAAATTTATGCCTTTGACAAATGTTTAAAACAAATTGTAGCTTCTCAAGAACTGTCCTCAGCCTCTGATAAGCGCTTGGAGATGTATGTCCCTTATTATATACCTTTTGGCAATGGAGAGCTGAGTTAACCTTCTGTGCCACAAGATAACTCGCATTCTGTTCTATCAGTGTGGAGCAGGCCTTGCCTCCCATGCTGTCCTCATCATTCAGTGAAGCTGCAGAGAGCACATGACACATGCAGGCTGGCAGTGACTAACCATTCTGAACCCTCTCGTTATCTGCGGAGCTCAAGCTTTTCAAATCCTTGTGTTCCAGGTTGGAGTTATCGTCCTCAATTTCAGATTCCAGCCAATGAATCTGAGCCCTTACTAGGGCCTGTGTGTGACTTGTTTATCTTTAGCATAAGGACCATGCTTACTGATTCTGGTTTTTTAAATGTAAGTCTATTACTCGGTTATTAATGCATGTATGTGACCTAAGTGTCAGTGCACAGAGGACAGGCAGCCTCTGTTTCTGCTGCTGCTGTAGGTAAGCAGTATGCCTTCCTGTTGATCATGCTTAGAGTCATTTTAATACCTTTCAGCAATGAAGGGAGACCTGAGGACCTTCTGCTCTGATTTATACCCTCAAATAAGTACCATATTAACAAGATACATGAAATTAAGGCATTTTTTTTTATTTTCAATAGGAGCAACTCTGTGGTTTGAGCCAAGAAGCTTTTTGGTGTATACTCATATTTTCTAAGGACACTGAAAAGTGACAAAATGTTAATTATTGATTTACAGTGCTGGGGATCAAAGTTAGGGTTGTATGTACTAAGTAAGTGCTCTGTCAGTCACTACACACCTCTTCAGCTCTTACAAAATACACTTAAGGCAGACCTCTACATGAGAAATATTGCATCCAAGACAGACCCCTAAATGCTGTCAGTTTTAAGACTCCCTTTTCTCCTTTTTATTGTTGACAACTTTAAAATTAAGATGCACAGTGTGGCATGGGGAGTGGCTCGGTGGACAAAGCGATGGCTCCTGAGTGTGGAAAGGCAGAGTTTGGACACCCAGAACCCACAGACAAACTGGCAACCTTGGCAAACTAATGCTCCCTGGCAGAGACGGGATCCCTAGGGCGAGCTGGCTAGCGAGGAGTCAGAATCCTTGGTCGGCAAGAAACCAAGCCTCAGCAAGTGAAGTGGAGAGACAGGAAACGCAAACATCTGCCGCCAAGTTTGGAGCTCTAGGTACAAGACCGCCATGTGCTTGCACACACACCAAGCTGCACACACACATGCACACCACATACATGTACATGTAAAAAGTTTAAAAATGAGGATGCACTTTACAATCCATAGAATTTCAGTCTTATTTTAGCTGCATCATTTTTCTTGATGGTATATGAAATCTATGTAGTAAAAATAACATAAATGTATGAAATAAGAAAATTGATTTATTCTTTTATCATGATTTAAAATAATTTTTAAGATTTATTTTATTTTTACTTGTGCACATGTGTGCACTCACACATGTGAGTGAGATTTCAGCACAGGTATTTTTGGAGGACAAAAACTTCCAGATTATAGCAACTCCTCTGTAAAACATCCCAGCAGTTCTTTCTCCCTTAAAAGTCATTGTGATTATTCAAATACTAATTAAATAATAATCATAAATGTAGCCATGAGATAAGTGTTTAGTTCTACATACTGGAAAAGTTAGTATTTCTCTTTCCTTCCTTCCTTCTTCCTCAGCTCTATGCTCACAGTGGAGCACAGTCTTTATTTACAACTTTGTCTTCATTATCTTTGTCACTCTAAAGTCAGCCACAATGGCCAGTGCATTGCAAATACAAATATTCATTGATACATATTTATTAATTCATCCATTCATTCACACAGAAAACAATTGTTAAGTCAGAAACTCCATTTCATTTATAAAAATTACTTCAAAAGACTCTAGTTCTGAGAAAAATCCTGAACAACCATTGCATTTCTTCAAAAGAGACGGCAAAATTCATCAGTTTCATAATAAGGAGCATATAAACACCATCTCCTTTCCTTTGATAAAATAATGGTAATAATTACCTACTTCTCATGGAACAAACTTATATTTTATATATAGTAGTCATATTTTCAAGAAATCGTTTTCCATAACTATGAAATTTTCCAGATAATTTTCCATAGATGCCTTAATAAAACATCCTTAGAAGCGGAGCGTGGTGGCACACACCTTTAATCCCAGCACTGCGGAGGCAGAAGCAGGCAGATCACTGTGAGTTCAAGGGACACCCTGGTCTACATATCGAGTTCCAAGCCTGTGGGACAGCAGTCCTGGATTCAGGGAACATTGCGCATGTGCAGGCACAATCTGCTTAGCACACTAAGCAATGCTATGGTGCAGGGCACACCCAGCTGTACGATGCTAGCACTCAGCTTGATGTCATGAGCTGACTTGCCTGCACATCCCTTTCTGGGAACACCCACAAGCTGGGAAGATGGCTGAAGGTGTGGAGGCCTAAGATCAGCCACTGGGAGGTGATGTCATGTGATGTAAGGGATCCCTTACATATAGATAAATTTTTAAAATATATACCAAATGCCTTTATTTATTTATTAATCCATTTATTTATTTTTTGTATTTATGTGTATGTGTGTTTGTGTTTGTAGGTGTACACATATATGTGTATATTGTGAAGAACAGAAGTTAACAGAGTGTCTTCCTGGACAACTCTACCCTTTACTGTTTGAGACAGGGTCTCCCGCAGAGCCTGGAGCTCACCTGTTGGCTGGACTGGCTGTCCAATGAGCTCTAGGGAGGTTGGTGTTACAGTTAAGAATCATGAACTGCACAGACTTTCACATGGGCCCTAGAGAACTAAACTCAAGTAGGTCCTCATGCTTGTTCTGACACACGTTCTACCAACTGAACCACGTCTGCAGCCCTGCAGAGAACTATTTATAATGAAGGACGTGAAATGTCTTCCTATAGATTTCTTTCCTCATACATCCAAATGGTCTTTCCCTTCCCTGTCACAGCCTAGTTTTCTCTTATTGCAGACATTTTAATGAAAAAGGTGTATGTACATTGATCAACCTAGTTAATTTTTTTTTTTTTTGCCTTTTCAAGACAGGGTCTCCCTGTAGCCCCAGCTGTCATGGAACTCACTCTGTAGACCAGGCTGGCCTTGAACTCACAAAGATCAGCCTGTCTCTGCCTCCCAAGTGCTAGGATTAAGGGCATGTGCCACCACGCCCGGCTCAACCTACTTAATTTAAGAAAGACCTCAATTACAGAATGATTCATTGCATAAATTTGTACTAAAAGCAGACAATTGTTCTGAGCTAAAATCTTTTCACTGAGGAAAGTTTGCTGTGCTTACTTTGAGTTTCGATTGGAGTTTTTGCTTATGCACACAGTTTCACCACAGCTCCAGTTGCTCGCCCTGAGCCCAGTGAATCACAGTTCATGGAGTGCAGTGCAGTGCACAGAGAATTCATGAGGTATGAGCCTTCTCCACATTATGGTCCCTTCTGGCCTCCTACCCCTCTGTCTTTAAAATTTATTACCTTTTCTTGTTTTGCTGTTGAGAAGTACACAGCATCTCCCCCCTGCAAGCAGAGCTCTTTATGAGCACTCTAAATCTGGAAGTGGCACACAGCAGCTGGGTCATCTTAACACAGTTTTCAGCACTCATCAGGACTGGGAGCACTGAGAAGTTTCCATACTGATTACTCATGCTCTCTTTTTTCCTTCTCAACTTTGGGTTTCTCTTCCATTATAGTATCCACCTTGTCTTGGCTTCCTATTAATTGGCCTAGACTACCACACACACTGGTGCTCATGGGACAGTAACAAAGTAAACAAGCAAGAAAAGTTTCCAGATTAAGTTCCCACCAACCGGATTTCTGGGTCCCAGCCAGAGCTATATCAGAATTACCTATTAAATTTGACCCTCTGAAGGTGGAGCCTGAACATTTCTGCTCCAGAACTCTCTGGGCGATTGTTAATGCGTACTCAGTGTTGAGAACCACCAATGAGCCACCAGAACATGCTGTTCTCCTGTAGGTGTCTGAGGAGCAAGCCTACCACCATAACCTTGGCCCTGAGCAAACCTAGCCAGATAAGAAGAGACTTGATTCTTACTGCCTTATGTCTCTTATGAAATTTTTACTTTGTATTCATGTTTTATACATAAGCTGAAAATATAAAAATATACCTGATTCCTCAGCAAAAACAGACTGAACTTTAACTTGATCAGTATGTTTGTGTAAGCAAACCTCTTCAACTGGACTTGAGGACCCTGGGTTGTACAAGAATTGGACTCAGGTCGGGTGTGGTGGTCCGAGCCCTTAATCCCAGCACTTGGACTTGAGAAAGTCAGTAGCCACTCAGGCTGGGCTATGAAATTAGCCATCTGGCACCTGCACCAAGGTGCTAGTTCCCACAGGTCTAGCTGCGCGAGGCTAACGCCACTTCCCAGCAGAAAGCTACATCAGACTACAGGAGTGCATACTGTAATGGAAGGGAACTGACTGTGAGTCACTTCGATTCAGGTGGACAGAGAGCACAGACGAATGTGAGGACCTGAGCAGAGACCTGGTCGTGGATGGAGACTTGCTCTTCCATCACTACTATAATACCACACTGGCTCTTGACAAGAGACTGGCTTCCTCAGTCAGTTCTACCCCACTCTGACCTGGACCAGGAGACTGGCTGACTCAACATCTGGCACTCAACAAGTGCTACTCTGAACCTTAAGCAGAGAAACCTCTCTTTCCTGTGAAAAACAGTGAATGCAGAGATGAATGGATGCATAAGGTGTTGAAAATGAGTGACAGCTGAGTCCTCAGCCATTTTTATCATTTTTATCACAGACATTTTTATCATCCCCTCTAAGGCTCAGGGAATACTGAAGAAAAGGAGTCAAAAAGCATGTAAGAGCTGGAAGGTAGGAAGGTTTGCAAAATGCCATCTTCTGGGTAAGACAGCCATTGCAGCCACCAGTCCACAGCAGCTGTGAATGCCTGTGGACAGGGTCAACAGCCAAGCCTGAGCAGAGAGGGTGGTACCCTACCAATCGATGCAGAACCATTTGCTACTGATAGCTTCAGAGAGTAGGAATCATTGCCTTCAGTGAATACCACCTACTGGTGACCCCACCGGGCTCTAGTACATATCCTATTCCAGTGCTCACAAACATGGCCATGGGTAGAGGAAATGGGCCACAAAACTAAACCAAAAGTCATGTGTCTGGGAAAGGAACTGGTAAGGCAGATAGATGGTATAGATGGGTGGAAAATAACAGTGGATGCAGGGAAAACCAGTAGCTTTCTTTTTTATTTTTTGAACTGGTAAGGCAGATAGATGGTATAGATGGGTGGAAAATATCAGTGGATGCAGGGAAAACCAGTAGCTTTCTTTTTTATTTTTCAATTTATTTTTATTGTGTACGAATATTATACTTGCATGTACGTAAGTCCACCTGTGTTTTGGAGTGCACATAGAGGACAGAAGAGGACCCCCAGAACTGGAGTTACAGTTGGTTTTTAGATACCATTGTGTGCTGGAATTCGAACCCAGGTCTGACCCGATGGACAGGTCAATCAATGGGGGTCTAGAAGAGAAGGAGTGAGGGGAAGGGACAAGAGACACAAGGAATGGAGACAAGACGGGTTCTGATCAAGTCTCGTTTATTGTGGGAACACAAGCAGAATATATAGGGCAGGGAAGGAGGAAACATTTCAGAGTGCCAAACCGCAATGTTTACATGCTGGAAAGAATGTGCAGATACAGATCTTATCTCAGGGCAAACGTCTGCAGCACATCCTGTTGTCAGGTTGAGCTACAATGGGCTCAAACTTCCTGTTGTCTGACCCAATGACCCTAGAAACACATCCTGTTGTGGGGTTGAGCTACAATGGGCTCAAACTTCCTGTTGTCTGACCCAATGACCCTAGAAACTGCTTAGTGGAAAAACACTGCCAGATGGCTAAGCTTGCCCGAGAGCCCCACACAGGTCGTCTGCAAGAACAGTCAGGGCTCTTAACCATTGAATTGTCTCTCCAGCGCTGGCATTCGGTTCTTTGCATTCTTTTGTATATTCTAGATACTTGCCCTCTGTTACATGTATATCTCTCTGGGAGAGATTTTTTTCCCACTCTGTAGGCTCCCTCTTGATGTGACTGATGATGTTTTTTGCTGCACAGAAGCTTTTCAGTTTCATCAGGGTGCATTTGTCAATTGTTGCTCTTAATGCCTGTGCTCTTTAGAAAATCATTTCCTATGTCCGTACATGCAGCACATTCTCTGCTTTCTTCTCTATAAGATTCAGGACATCAAGTCTTATGTTGAGGTCTTTGATCCGTTTGTAGTTGAGCTTGATGCAAAAGGAAAGAAATGGTCGAGTTTCCTTGTTCTACACATAGCTATTCAGTCTGACAAGCACCATTTGTTGAACATACTGTCTTTTCTCCACTGTTTATTTTGGGCCTCTTTAAAAAAAAAAACAGTTGGCTGTAGGTGTAGGAACTTAAATTCAAGTCCTCAGTTCTATTCCATTGATCAATGTGTCTGTTTTTATGCCAGTACTATGCTGTTTATATTACTATAGCTTTGTGGTATAATTTGAAATCAGACTAATTAGCATATTTATTAGAACAAATATTCATTGTTTTGTTGTTGTGGACACTTAAATTTCAGAGAAGAAGTTGTTTGAAATACACATTATTATTAGGCATAGTCACTTTTCAATAGAATACTAGGATTTATTTCTCTTACCGACTGTCACCTTAGACCTATTAAGCAACATCTCCCCTTTCCTTGTCCACTCTCCACTTTCAGCCTCTGTCAACTGCCATTCAACACTCTACTTCTTTGCATCAGATGTTTTAGGTTCTATATATGAGATTTGCTCTCTATGGCTGGCTTCATTCACTTAGTATGCCTTCTAAGCTCAGCCATGCTTCTGCAAATGCAGAATACAAGTGGCCAACAGATGCATGAAAAGATGCTCAACATTTCTAATCAGAGAAATGGAAACTAAAGCCCGAGATGTGATATTATCTTCAACTGTGATACTGGCAGCTTCAAAAGGATGAGTGGCAATAAGTGTTGGAGAGGATGTGGAGAAAAGGGAGTCCTATACATTGATGATATATTATAAATTTTCAAATTAAGGAAGAGCCTCAAAAATGAAATCAAAATTATCATATAATCCTGTGACTCTTCTACTGAATATATAGCTAAAGGATATAAAATAAGTGTGATAAAGAGATGTCTGGCCCTCCATTGTTAATGGGAGCACACTATTCACAATAGCCAAGATACAGCTACAACCAAAGTGTCAATCAATGTGCAGACAGATTTTATTGAAATATGTCATATATATATATATATATATATATATATATATATACACACACACACAAAAGAACACTCTAAGAGCACCCACTGCTCTTGCAGAGGACCCAGGTTTGATCCCCAGCACCCACATGGTGGCTGAGAACCGTTTGTAACTCCAGTTCCAGGAGAACTCCAGTTCCAGGGGAATCTGAGACCCTCTTCTGACCTCTGCGGCATTGTATGACACGGGTGCACAAACCTACATGCAGACAGTACATTCACACACATAAATAAATAAATAAATAAATAAATAAATAAATAAATAAATAAAATTTTAAAACTGAATCTAATTTTTTAGTTATGTAAAACTCCAATGGAAATATCGACAGTGATTGTATACAACCACTCACAGTTCCATACACCCAGCAGATTTTCAGTAGTTTAGTAGGCTTTATCTCCAGTGAGTCATGCCTGCGGGAACTTGGCCATTTTCATAAATGATTAGACACATATGTGATCGCTGTATCAAAGGAAGAGAAAGGTAATCATGCCATCATGGTACAGGTGGAATCCCACTTACCAGAATAACCTTGAGGGCAGACACAGCTGTACCTTCCTATCTCATTAATGCACATAGCCTTGTTCCTGCAGGGATCAGAGACACATTCGTTCACTTCCAAGTCACAATGCCTGCCTGGTATCCCGGCTCACAGAAGCAGGAGGAGCCATTGACTCCATCCTGGCACACAGCTCCATTGTGGCAAGGGCTGGAAGCACACTCATTGAGGTCTATCTCACAGAATCTTCCAGAATATCCAGCAGAGCAGATACAAACAAGAAGCTCCGAATCTCGATGGCAGGTCCCTCCATGTCGGCAGGAGACACCACCACAGGACTGGGTGACAGTTTCACAGGTCAACCCCTTGCACCCAGGAGGACATTTGCACAGAAAGCCCGTCTCCTGGGGTACTCATGCAAGTGGCACCACCTTGGCAGGGACTGGAGATGAAAGGATCTTTAGAGTCTTCACAGTCTTTGTCCAAATCATTGGCTATGTCTGAGCAATGGCAGTTATTTTCTTGTGAGAAACCTTTGCAGGTAAAATTCTTTTGTCAAGAATTTGAGAGGCACCTTGTATCATTTCTATTGCAAAAGGAGTCTAAAAAGAGACAAAAGAGCAATATTAAACACAAATGGTTGAGGGAAATTTTAAGATCTTTTTCTCAAGTATACTTGTTAATGAAACACATCGGTGGCTATTTTTGAATACTGAGGTTTTTTTTTTTTTGTCTTTTTGAGAGAGGGTCTTCCTGTAGCCCCAGCTGTCCTGGAACTCACTCTGTAGACCAGGCTGACCTTGAACTCACAAAGATCCGCCTGCCTCTGCCTCCCAAGTGCTAGGATTAAAGTCGTGCACCACTACACCCGGCTTGAATGATGACTTTTAACTTTTCATCTGTCCACAAGTTTTTATATTTGCTAGTAAGAAACAAAAACAGAGAGTACATAGATGGCTCAGTAAGCAAAGCAAGAGGACCTGAGTTTAATCCCAGAAGGTCCCGTCCCCTTCCCACTAAAAGCTGCTGAGATGGCATGCGTTTATAATCCCAGCCTTTGGGAGGCTGACACAGCAGATCCTTGGGGTTCACTGGACAATCAACCTAGCTTACTCAGTGAGTACCAGGCCAGTGAGATACACTGCCTCAAAAACAATGCATGGAGCTTGAGGAATGACACTTGAAATTGGCCTCACATGTACACACACACACACACACACACACACACACACACACACACACATCCCAAACAAAAATGGCTGTTAGAGATTCTGTATATTCCTTTTCTCAGGTCTAAGTGTTAGTTGAGTGATGGGGAGAATTGGGGTGGTTGTTAATGCTTCTTGTAACTCAGAATTTGAATGTTCACACTCTTTCAAGAAAGATTTTAGGGACTACTAGATGAGTTACAAAATTGGCTCTAAGTTGCTTAATGAAGCAAATAGTTAAATGAATATTGTTTCTTGATTTATGACCAGCTGCTCTATTGACATAGCAAAGTGAAGAAAAATTAAAAAAATACAATTCTAGTTATTGGTTGAGGATCTGCACCCTGCACTAAACATGCTGAGTAGTTCACAAATAATATTTCTCATCCTCACAGAAACACAAAATTATGCAGTTCACAGATTAAAACAGATTATGTCCTACTACAAAAATATTGATGAAGTAAAGTTAGGAAATTTTATTTTCCTGAAATCATCTCTTTTATAGGAATCTGTTTGAGAAAATAAAATTGGAATAATGATCCCTAGAAAAGAATTAATTCTATGATTCTTTGGAAAGTAATTGGATACCTGCATATATATATATATATATATATATATATATTATATCTTCCCTAAACATATACATTTATAACAAAAACATTTTTCTTTCTTAGTATTGTGAATATTGAGAGGTTTTGTGACTTGGCAGTTTAATTGTAAAAAAACCCACAAAATTATATTTTATGAGCATTCATCTTATAATTATTTTCTTATTTTGTTTCCTTTCTGAAAATACACAGACATAATAAAGATAAGTGACTGATATTGTAAAAACGTATTAGAAATGGTGAGTTTTCTCTTAAATAGTGAGGTACAAGTAACCAAATAGTAACACCTTTCTTCTGTTTTCTCTCCGTTTCTCTTTCTGTTGTTTCTGTTTCATGAAGAATCCAGAACCATTCAGATTTTGGTATGGAAGGTAGTTTTACAAGAACAGGATTTTATGCTTTAAGTTTTTGTACTAGGGCTCCTTAACTGGATGAGGTTTATACTTAGAATGACTGTATTGCCTTGCCAATACAACGAGAGAATAGTATGGAATGTGAGCTGGCACTAGGGATATACAAATATCTACATTGGCCACTCCAGATCAAGCAGTGAGAGGTGCTAGGCATGGTGCTGCATACCTGTAGTCCCAAACCTTGAGAGGTTGGGAGAGTAATATCAGAATCTCAAGCAGCCTGGGCTGTTACATTGCAAAGCCCTGACTCAGGGCAAAAAAAGGCCAGTGAAGTGGTTCAGCTAGTAAAGATGCTTGCCCCCAAGTGTGATGAGACCTGAGTTCAATCTTCAGAATCTACATGGTAAAAAGAGAACTAAATTCCATGAGGTGCCCTCTGGCAGCCGCATGTGCACTGCGAGACCCTCTACCTCCACCGGCCCTCCCACTCTCCCAAATCCCACCCTCGCCATCTCAAACTCCACCCCCGATAAAAGAAATTAAATAAATGTGTTTTTAAATTAATGAATATTTATTTATTTATTTAATATTATAAGAGCACAGTTGTTTTTAGATCACATTAACATTGCTCAGTTTGCCATACAATTAGGTAATTGGTGCTAGCATCCACAGATGAGGGATACCATTCATCATTTGTTTTTCTGGGACTGTGTTACTTCACTCAGCATGATGTCTCCTAGTTCCATCCATTTACCTGTGAAGTTCATGATGTCATCTTTCCTTACTGAATTTTTATTTTATGTGTATGAATACGATGCCTGCTTGTATGTACGTGCACCCATATCATGTAGTGCCAGCAGAAGCCAGAAGAGGGTGTTGGATCCCCTGGAATTGGAGTTATGTGGGTGCTGGTATTCAATCCCTGCTCTTCTGCACGATCAGACAGTACTCTTAACCATTGGACCATCTCTCCAGCTCCATAAACAAATGTTTTTAAAGGGGAAGGGGCAGGGAGCTGTAAATTGCCAAATCTATCTTATACAAATCTATCTGTATAAGATAGATTGGCAATTTACAACTTATCTTATATAAGATATATCTATCTGTAGAAGATAGGTTTGGCAATTTACAGTTCCCTATAGATTTTGGCAATTTACAAAACCCTTATAAGAAGTTTGGGTGACTGGTTCTAAGATTCCTGGATAAAGTGCTGGAAACACTTTTGCAGCCAAGGTGTCTGAATTCCTTAGGGCACCAACACTGGCCCTGAAAGCTGCTGGCTGCAAGCAGAAGGAAGCCTTGTTTCCTGTGGATGCAGGGCTGAGGTTGCTGCAAACCAAAGTCATCACCTCATCCAATGACTGGCTGGACTGAAATCAACTTGGATTTGAAGCTTTTACAGGGAGTTTAATTACTGATCAACTGAGATTAACCTTGCAATGTTTGAGGCAATTAACTTAGTTGTAATTCAATACTTATTTTCTTCAGGACTGCCCCTACACAGCTCTTGGCTTCTAGACCTATAACTATACTCAAGGCCTTAGAAATAAGGACATCGTGCTAAATAAATCTGAATTTCTAATTTATGCAGAACAAGTCTAAGAGATGTGTGTGGGACTGCACAGGGAGGCTGTGGGATTGTGGTGGCAGCAACATGAAGCTGGACCAAACCTGAACTTGTGCTGTAAGTTCCCCGAGTAGAGAATCTGTCCTTAATCCTGCAGCTCGGGGAGTTAGAAAGTTGGATTGGTTGGTTGAAACAAGATAGGTAGTAAATGAATAAAAAAAAAAATTCTGAAACGGGGGCTGGAGAGATGGCTCAGTGGTTGAGAGCACCAACTGCTCTTGCAGAGGACCCGGGTTCAATTCCCAGCACCCACATGGTGGCTAAGAACTGTCTTTAAGCTGGGGCGTGGTGGCCCAGGCCTTTAATCCTAGCACTCAGGAGGCAGAGGCAGGCAGATCTCTGTGAGTTCAAGGCCATCCTGGTCTACAGAGTGAGTTCCAGGCCAGCTCGGGCTATAGGGAGACCCTGTCTCACAAAAAAAAAAGTTCTAGAAAGATTGATTTTCCATGGGCTCACCCTTCATACCGTGGTGTATGCCCAAACACAATAAAGTAGGAATGAATGCTGTTGAAATAGCTGGCTAGGCGGGGGTGTAGCTCAGTTGTAAACTGTTCATTTAGTCTCTCCAAGGCTCTTTCCATTTCTAGCACCTGTCCTTTCCCTGAAAGGACAGCTGCTTGGTAGAAAGACTTCACTGCACTTCTGAGCAGGTGCTGGTCTGCTTGTGGATGTTCACATATCTGGTAAAATTAGCATATGACTTGCTTTCATTGACGAATATCACACACTAAAGAGATGTGGGTTCCACTCCCCTCTCCTCCNAAAAAAAAAAAAAAAAAAAAAAAGACATTCTGAAACTGTTGGTTTGATGCAGAGGAACACATTCAAAAGCATACTTAGGGGAGCTTAGAATGTTGGATTTGTTATTAAAGATGCATTCATTCATACTGGAAGGGTTCAAAAGAATCCTCGTACCAGTATTATGAAGGCGAAATAAGTAAGGTAAGCTCTGGAATCTTTGAGAAGCCTGATGATCATTTTGCACTGAAGGCCAAATCACATATGGGATCCCTCACTGAACTGGGAAACTTAATCACAACAAAACTAACTAGATCCTGGAGTAGCAGGGATTAAGTACAGTCATTAATCCAGTAGAGGCAAGGCAGGTTTGATTACTGTTACAGAGTAGAGTCAGATCAGCAGAATCCTTTGAGGTGTTATCTGATCATGGCTTCCCTAGAAGTTAAACACATGAAAGAGTCTCTAAATGATCAACCTAAGCATAGAAGTTCCTTGAATTCTCAAGTCACAGTCCATCTATCAAGCATTTGCCTGACAAAGGGTAGGAAATAAATCTGACAAATATTCAGGGAACTTCCAAGTCAGTGACACCTCTGTAGGCAAGTGGCGTCCTGATGAGCTACTCCTCCTAAGGTGGAGGAGGACAAATCATGGACCTGGTCCTTCCTGCACCTTGAACAGAAAATTCTAGCGGACCTTTCCCATTTTAGAAATTACCTGTTTAGGTGTTTTAGCCTGGCCCATTTACCAAATGACTCAACAAACTGCTACTTTTCAATAGTCCCAAACAGTAGAAGGCTGCTGTGAAAGCTATTCTACAGCCAGAGCCATACGATCCACCAGATTCAATGATGCTTGGACAGACAGTGACAGGGAGAGGTTCTGTCTGGAACATCTGGAACATCTCTTAGGTCTCTGTAAGTAAGCCACGGCACAAGCTCTTAGAATTTTGGAGCAAAAGTCCACAATGTTCCAAAGGTAACACCTTCCTTTTGGGACATAACTTTTGACATACTACTGAGCTTGGACAAGACTGAATGCTTAACCATGAGCCACAGAGTTGTATATGACAACAAGAACAGTGTCCGGGGCTGGAGAGATGGCCTAGCGGTTAAGAGCGCCGACTGCTCTTACAGAGGACCCGGGTTCTATCCCCAGCACCCACATGGCGTCTGAGAACCGTCTGTAACTCCAATTCCAGGAGAACTCCAGTTCCAGGGGAATCCGAGACCCTCTTCTGACCTCCGCGGCATTGCATGACATGGGTGCACAAACCTACATGCAGACAGTACAGTCATACACATACAAAAATAAATAAAATTTAAAAATTAAAAAAAGAACAGTGTTATCTGAGTACTTACTCTGTCATCAAATGGAAATGAAATGTGCATGATCATGCTGGAGCAGGCCTGAAGGCACAAGCACTGTACTGGGAGAACTGACCCAAAGGCCCATGGTCCTCACCGTTGTTACCCCGTCTCTTTTTTCCTACTTATACTCTGGCCAAAGAGGGAGTCCTCAACTGCTAGTTGGCAATAAACAGAAGATCTCAGCAGATAAAGAAGCTTGACCAGCTAAAGTGCTTGCTGTTAAAGGAAGTACAGAATGGACCCTTGAGTCAGTACACTGAGTAGAGCAGATTGTCTTCATTCAAAATATTGAAGGCCTAACTCTAATACATTCCTCTCCTGGTTCTCAGACCTTCAGACTCTGACTGGAGTTGTGCTGTCCTGACTCTGACTGGAGTTGTGCTGTCCTGAGCCACAGTTCACCAAAGGCCTCCACAGCCCTATGGACTAATGAGAGAGAGAGAGAGAGAGAGAGAGAGAGAGAGAGAGAGAGAGAGGAGAGACTACATTAATACACAACTTCTGTATCTGCTAGGTCTATAATACTCTGTCATATAGCAGGTACACACTGTATATCTTTTTTGGGTAGAAATGTCATGATAGAAGTGGGAGAAAAGTATAAAGTGTACCAGGTAAAGCTTTACTGAAGAAAAGTCATTGAGATGTCTATTTTCAAATGATTTTAATAATTCTTTGAGAATTTCATACATGTACAGCATGTATTTTGATCATATTCACCCCTGGTTCCTCTCTCTAATGCTTCAAGCTCCACCCATAAATCCTCAATCACTCCCAAATTTGTGTCCTCTTTTTTAAAGATAAATATACCCTACTAAGTTCAATTTGTGTTGCCCATAGGTGTGGGGCAATTTGCTGGAGCATGGTCAACTTCCTAGGGCCACACTATTAAAGACAACATGGCTCTCCCTAGAAGCCATCAGCTAGGGGTGGGAGCTGACTGGCTTGAACTTGAACTTGTGAGGGTCTCATGCTGGCAACCACAGCTGCCTGTGAGTTCATGAATCTTTTTGGGGTTTTTTTTTGTTTTTTTTTTTTTTTTTTTGGTGTTTTCTAGACAGGGTCTCTCTTTAGTCCCAGCTGACCTGGAGCTCGCTCTGTAGACAATCTGGCCTTGAACTCATGGAGATCCACCTGCCTCTGCCTCCTGAGCATGCCACCATGCCTGGCAAGTTCCTGGACTCCACTCCTCTCCAACCTTTGGCTTTTATCACCTATTTTCCCCCTGTTTTGCAATGGTCCCGAGCCCTGAGGGGAGAGGCTGTGTTATCAATGTCCCATTTTTTGGTTGAGCACTTCATACACACTTATTATCTGTACCAGTTGTGAGTTTCTGTGTTAACCACCATCAACTGCACAAAGCAACTTCTCTGATAAAGTCTGAGAGCTGCACTAATCTATGGGCGGAGAGATGGGAATTTAGAGGGCAGTTTGATAATAAGGCCATTTAGCAAAATAAAAGAGTAGTAGGCTCACCTCTGGGGACTGTGGGCTTCTGAAACATTGTAGCAGGCATGAGTATCCCCCTGCAGAGCAGGCCTTAAATCCAAGTAGAAAGCAGTTTGTTACTCCTGTAACATCCATGCCACTATTGCACACTGGGCATGATCCTGCCAGACTGGTCATTATTTTTTTTATATTTTAAGTTGAACTTTGGTACAAGTCAAAAGTAAATAAATTAATTGTGATACCAAAAAAGCATTAAAAACAGTGATGCTTACATGGAAATTCATTTTTTCCCTCCAACTTGTTGTCTTCAGTATATATATATTATATAAATCTATATAATCTATATCTACATAATACATATCTGTATTTCGACTAATACATACAGACATCCACCATCTCACCCGAAGGTTGGAGCCTTTTCTTTCTTCTTTCTTTCTCTTTTTTTTTTTTTTTTTACCAAAAGATGTCATGTTTTCCCCAAGGAAGTGCTTGCAGGTTCCTCCTTGGCAAACCCAAACAACCATCAATCAATCCTGCCCCCGTGCTCCACACTGGGGTCCTTCCCCTCCATGGTCAACCAAATGGGGTCCAGCAAGCATGTGTCCTGTCTTGATCTTCCTGCACTGGCCTCCATGACACAGCCTGGTTAGTTCAATGGCAGTCTACACTCTGAAGAGCCTGAAATCCCAGTAGCCACTCGGACTGGTCATTATTTTTGCCCATGTGGTTCAAACTGATGTCTTTTTATTTGGATGCAGGTGAAGGGACAGTATTATACACAGAAGAAAGTGCAAAAGCACAAGGAACATTGCTATTCTCCAAGTAATAAGGAAAATATGAGACTGCTTGGCAGAGGCTGTGGAGGCAAGAGTAATGGATATTTGATACTTCAAACATTTAGCAGTATTTAATAGTCTGTATCCAAACTCTCCTATCCACATATTATGAGCTTATATGATGGAGAATTTTCTTTATTTTATTTTGTTGCTGGTGATGGTGTTTTTTTTTCTTCCTAGAGATATCAAGAGATCATTTAAGTCAAGATTAGAAACACCACAGGCAGCACAGGAAACTAGCATTTGTGTCCACAGCTCTGTGATAGAATTGCTCAAAGTACAATTCTAACCTTTATTTCAAGGATTTTTCTCACAGACTGAAAATTCTAAGGTTTATAAAGTCATTTTCCCAGGGCTTGCCAAGCGGGCTTGAACTTCCAGTCTGCTGGATTCCAAAGTCCTTTCTCTTTTCTCTTAGAGGTTAAGGTACTTAACTGGGCAGAGCTTCCTACTTAAAAACAAACAGACAGACAGACAAACAAACAAACAAGTATATGTGCTTTCCTCTGTTACTTTCCATGACCCCATTACAGGAAGGGAGGACCAGGGGGCCATTTGAAAAATGTCCGGTGTTGCATTAGGGAAATAATACAGCATCACTGTGCACCCACAAGGATGGGCACACCAACAAAGTCGAGTGGTACACGTGTTCACCGGGAAATGGGGAAATTGGAAATCTTGATTCTTTCCTTTGAAACCGAGGGTTCTAGGCCATTAAATATGAATTGCTTAGGTCTTTCAAAGATCGGACTTTACTTATTTTTACTATAGTGCCTTATTTTCTATCACACAGATGTCTGGTTTTCCTTTTTTATTTCTTTAGTTTTATTCTTTATGTTTAATTTGCTGTTTATATTTTAGATGATTTTCCTAATTTTTAATTTCAAAATAAAAATGTTAAGTGTGACTGAATTAAAATGTTTCCTGTTTGTTACTATGATTTCTTCTTTGGCCCACAAAAATCACTGAGGTCAAGTTTGCTAATTATTTTATACGTTGGTTTTTGTTCTCAGTTACTGAAACTGATGTGGTATAAATCATCTGTTTTTCCTCTGAGTTCTCACTATTTTTATTTTTGCATTCTGAAGCTATTTTGTCATGGTCGTAGATATTTATATGGGTGCATGATGTTGCTGATCTGAGTGACGCATTCACAAAATATCCTTCTGTCTTGAATGATTTTTCACGCCTCAAAAGGCTGATTTTTACTAGTGATGGTACTGGTGGTGGTGTTGGTAGTGGTGGTGGTGGTGGTGGTGGTTGTGGTGTGTGTGTGTTTTGTAATATACTTTTGGCATAACTGCAAAATTATAAAATAATATAGAAGACAGTTTCAAGCGTCCTAAGTATTGAAATGACTCAGCAATTCTAGTTTTATGCAATTATCTAAGACTAGTGAAAACATGTCCGCACAAAACTTGCATTAAGTGTTTATCATAGTTTCATTTATGAAATTCTCTTCAACTGGCAGAATAATTTAATTGATACTTATATTGGAATACAAATGAGTCAGTCACTCACAGAAAAATAGAGGAGAGCCTCTGTTGTGCTGAGTGAAGGCAGACAAAATGGCACTTGCTGCACTATTCCATCTATATGAATTCTAGAGAAGGCAAAATCCTTACAATGGAAAGCCATCAACGGTTACCTGGTAACAGAGTGGATGGATTGAGAGAAGGCAGCAGGAAATTTCAGGGCTGCATTTGACAGTGTGCCTGCGGTGCTGGATGAGTGGTCATTTGCCACATGACATTGCTGAATTTATCTTTACTGTGGTCAACACACAGAACATAAAAATCGGTCGGAACATCTTGAGAGTGCACATAGTAGCACTGACTATACTCCTGAGCAAGAGAGCCCTAAACTGTCTTGTTTTCCAAAACTGAAATTCCATGGACCAGCTTCTCTCCTCCCAGCCCCCCAAGCCACTGAAAATCACCATTAGTTTTTCTGTTTTTAAAAATTTGACTGTTTTATTTTCTCTACAATTCCAGGGACCAAGCCAGGACCTTGCACAGGAGAGACATGTGTTCCATCCGTGAGATATACTCCAACCCTGTTTGTTATTAGTGTGTGTGTGTGTGTGTGTGTGTAACTGTTCAGTATTTTGTTTTGTGGGTGGCTACTTTCACACAGGATAGTTTCCTGAAGTTCATCTGGGATGAAAGCATAGGAATAGAATTTGCTTCTTCCCTCTTTGATGTGCTGAATAGTTCATTACATGTACAAGCCATTTTATCTTTATTCATTTCTTTTGTGTGTCTGTGTGTGTTTGCATGTGTATTTGTGTGTGTCTTTGTATGATTTTGTATGTATATTTGTGTGTATGTGTGCATGTGTGTGTGTTAGTTTATATGCCTGCTGCATATCTGTGTGGAGGCCAGAGGTCAACCTCAGGTTTTCTGAGACTCTGGTACTGGTGGTTCACAGATTAGGCTAGGCTGGCTGGTCAGCGAACTCCAGGGATCTACCTGTCTCTGACTCCTGGGTGTTAGAATTACAAGTGCCTGACCCCAAGCCCTGCATTGGATCATTGGGGGGTGGAAGGAGGGCACAGGTCATCACTGCTGCACAGCAAGGACTTCCCTGATTGAGTTGTCTTCCCCAACCCCTATCTTTATTCACTTACTGGTTAAAATTTAGATTGCTTCACTTCTTGGCTGTCGTGAATAATGCTGCCATGAGCCTGGGTGCGCAAATATCTCCTTGAGAGCCCGTTCTAAATTCTTTAGCACAAATAGTCAAGATTGGATTGCCATAATAGGATTCCAATATCCTGGTATCTAAAACTGAAAGGGAAATCTACCTATTAAGTGAAAAAAAAAAGATATCATTGTCAGTGTTTTGGGTAGTTATTTCTGAGAGTGAGACATGAAGAGGGTTAGGGCCACTTCTTTTGGGGATTGTTAAAGTATTACTGAATAAATTCAATAAAGTCTTTGCAAAGAAGTGCGGGCAGATGTGCAGGCAGATGTGCCCTTACTCTGTGTATACTTGAAAGTATTTTCACTGCTGGGTTTGGACGAGCCTGGCACCGTGCTCTCCCAGGGGTGGTGCCTTGGCAAGGTCTCCTGCACGGGTCTAGCTGTGTCCTGGATGCCAGCAAGCTTTTCAAATGTATAAAAGAACTTCAATTTACTGCACAATTTTTGAGACGGGGTCTTAACTAGGCTGGCCTCAAACTCATGACCTTTCTGGCCTTGCCTCCACAATGCTGGGATTATAGGCATGTACCCCACTAGCTGGACAACTTTATTGCATTATTGAAACAAATTAATTAATTAAATGATTAACTAAACAGCTAAGGATCAAAGGGAAATGTGTACACACCTATGACAGGCAGGCATGTCCTAAGAAGCATTGAAAGTTTTGCACGCTACTTGACAAAAGTTATACATGCTATGCCTAGCTCATGGTGAAAAAATAATTTTAGTAGTGTAACATATTTAGAATAAAACAACTTATCAAATGACTGAAAGTTACTATAATTGGAACTTAGTTCCTGGGAATATGGCCAAAGGGAACTTAGCTTTCAACCTTGAAATGAGAGTTCTGAGTCAGAACAGGAAACCCCTGGGTGGAAAACTTTCTAAGCCAGTTTCAAGTTCAGCACTGGTTCCTTGCAGTGAAGTTTGCCATCTACTGCTATTATAAGAAGCTCCTCATTAGTGAGTTTAAACTTTCTAAGCCAATTTCAAGTTCAGCACTGGTTCCTTGCAGTGAAGTTTGCCATCTACTGCTATTATAAGAAGCTCCTCATTAGTGAGTTTAAGCTTTTTCTTTGTGTGCTTTGTCTTTTTCTTCCTTTCTTTTCTGGTCCTGCTAAGAGCACTGAAATTCCTTCACAAAAATGTCCCCAGTGGTCAGAGTGAACAAGTCAGCAGTAGGCCTGCCCACCTCGCAGTCGGGGAGAGGCCCTTGCATGGTTCACGGGGCTCCCTCCTCCTCGGAAAGCACGCAGCCCTGTGCGTTGAGAACGCCCACAGAGGGGAAGAGAATACTCCATAGAGTTATCATAAGTAATTATTTCTGAATTTCCCATTTCCATGCTAAAATGAACTACTACTGTTTGCTAAGAAGTAATTAATTTGACCAGTTTTACCAGACTCAAATATTAAATTTCTTCCCTGCATATATGTATTAGTGGATATTCTTCAGTATTTAAATTTACATGCAGAACACACGTATTAGCAATTTAGCTTAGTTATTATGAGGCGGGCGTATTTATTAGGCATGATGAAACAGGGGAATGAATGCTTTCAGGAACAGCATTTGAATTTCTCAGAGATTATCATTAATAGAATTTATTTCATTTTGTCCATTGTGGTTTGATTCTGCTTATCTAAGATGCAAGTAGTTGAATGATTTAAAAATATTCAACAATTGGAAAGAATGACCAACCATTTATTATCAACCTCCTATTAACCAAGGAATAGAAGACCATTCTCTACTGGTCCACCACCAAGCCTGGCTCTGCCACACAGCACCTGTTTCCCCATCTGCAAAAGGTTTTTACAGAGATGAAGTCTTTAGGTTTTAAAGCTTGGCAAACACATACTAAGTGCTCAATAAATGCTAGCTTGCGTTATTACATAAGAGCTTTAGAAACAGTGTCCAGATCCAAATAAAAATTTCTAGCTTAATATTAAACCATTAATAATAAAAATTGTCCAATTTACTAATAATTTTCACTGAAGGTATTGGATTTTAGGAAACAAAATGATAGACTAAGTATTCCTTTCTACAGAGAGGCTATTGGTGGACTAATTGAATAGCCAGTTACACCTTCCATGAAGAAGGGGGCTAGGTCAGAACCACGTAAGTGTGGGATAAAATTAGAAAAGATCTATTCTCCAACGCTTAATATCCAGCTGCACATTTTAAGCGTCTCTGTAAATGTACGCCTCAGAAAAGTAACGTACTGTAACCCTAGGCTATGCTTCCTATTCCCTCTGACTCTTTCCCTGTTTCAGGCTTTAAGCACTCCTGAGTCTGCACCTTGGAGGCCTCTACTGGTGAGGTTGGGGCATCTCAGGAAGGACTCAGGTGTGGGCAGCTTTGTTCTAGATTTCTAGGACAGAGCCCAAAAGGGCGGGGCAGTTCTCTCTCATGGCTGTTGCCAGCTGTACCTTGGGGACCAAAGGCCACCTGAGTCCATGGTGGGGGCTGGGGGAATAGCACTCACTCAGCTCCATGAGATGTACTGACGTCACGGGTATGAGGCTCCACCTGCAGAATGTCCTAATGAGGAACCCGTACTCCATGGCCTTTTGGATGGCCTGGGCAGCTTCTTGTGGTGCATGGAAGATGGTTGCAGTGTGGGCCCAGACTTCTAAGACCATAACTAAAGTCGTCATGCAACTTGTGATCCCAGCAGATGGGGCAAGGATCCCCAGCAACTTTATTATGAATACATGTTTTAGGGGCCTCTGGGGGCGGGGTGTCTACCATCTTTGTGCTTGTATGGTAGTCAGCTCAGACAGGGCGAGAACCATAGGCTTTCTGTTATCCTATGAGTCCACATATTTCCAAGGTTCGGTTTCATGAGGGGCAATGGGAAGTGAGGACATAAAGTCTGGAGGGAAAGATGAGCTCCATAGGCCCTTCTGGAGGACGATTTGTGCAAATCGTGCAACAAGGAGGCTGCCATCTTGACACACAGGGACGAACCTAGGGTTATGTGATGGTATGTGTTCTGAGGAGATATTTCTATTTTGTGCCAGGCATAGGAGGAAACAATTGCTGTTGAAGGGGGCAAATATACATAAAGTTGAGCACAGTGTAACAGCTTCATGTGGGAAACTGACAGGGGAGAGAGGTTCAGGTGCATACGGGACACTCAGTCCCCTGTATACACTGGACATTCTAGCCCGGTTTCAAGTTCTACTTCTCCACAATAAACCTGCATTTCATTTTTAAAAGAGAAAAAGAAAAAAAATTAATATGAAATGAAGTTGTGATAAAGAGCTACCCATGCCGAGAACATGACATGATTATGTTGTCCTCAGGACCTATGTATTATAACACATACACTACAATTATTTCTTGAGTCTGAATTGCTCTTGCAGAGGGCCCTGGTTAGATTCCCAGCACCCACATGGTAACAACAGTCCGTAGCTACAGTTTCAGGGGACCCAACAACATGGGTGCACTTACATACATGCAGGGAATACACTCATGCACATAGAATACGAATAACAAATAAAATATTAAAAATAAATGTTATGTCATCATTACCTTGAACTGTCTTCTCTCGGGATTCTAAGCTGATTCTCTCCATAAAAATCTCTAACCATCTCTGTCACTCAGATTTACTGATACTGATTCTAAGAATCAAACTCATCCTCTGTCATCAGAAAGGAAGAAGGGGTGGATGGAGCTATCAAGCTATCATTTCTCATATCTGCAAATAAAAAATAACAATTTTAATATGCCCCATCTTAGATTGAACATGCCCCAATGCTCTTCCAGTAGCATATTTACAAACTTTGGGGAACTCATTGCTCAAAGGCAGGGATTTTCCTGGATTTAGTTTTTTGCTTGCTTTCCTCACACTATTGGAGAAGGGTGGGGACTTGGAGAACTTGTCAGTAAGGGATGTACCAGGTGTAACTCTGTAAGCATTCCCAGGCAGTGCTTCGTATTTTCATTGTAGCTCAAATTTAACCTAAACCTAAAGTGGAGACAAAGAAAGGATTGAAAGCACAAAGAGAGATGTCCCCCACAACATCTAATGAATGGTTTTTTATGTTTTTCCATATAAACTTTGTTCAAAGAGGAGATTAAATATTTGCTAGTGAAATGTTAGTAAAATGAACTGGCAGGTACCAACATGTTAGCATAAGGGAGACAAAATTCCTAAGAATTTCAGTTTATGAAAATGAGGTGATTTGTTGAATTCTCCTTAGCCTGGCTTTCTGCAGAGAATGAAATTCCATTCCCAGGCTGGGCTGAGAAGGAGCTGGGCCAGGAGAGAGGCACATCTTTATTCGAGACATAGTCAAGATAGCTTGCACATGGTAGGGAGTCAATAGAAAATTGTTGAATAATGAATGGTTGAGCAAAAACAGTTATGTTCTCGTTTAAGCCTTGCTATGAAATTCTTACTTTGACCTCCTTGATAAAATCAAGCAGCACAAATCATTGGTTAAATCACTTACTTTGATGTACAGCGTGATAGAATTCACAGAGAAGAGAGAAGAGTTAAAAGAAGTCGATGGGCTCTTTAAGACTATTTTTTTTTATTCCTGCTGCACCCTAAATGCTAGACATTCACTGTCTTCTATGCAGTTATTTTCTCTACACGTGGCCTTAAATGCCAAATTGAGGCCAGTGGAATGGGATGCAAAGGGTATAGCTATATGGCCAGAAAATTTTAAATTCTGCTTCTTTTCTCCCCCATCTCTGTGACTTTAGGAAAAGAATCATCATGTTGAGTCATTTCCTTATTTTAAAGGAGATAATGCATAGTTGTGTGCACAGTGGATGAGAACATGGATTTTTGCATCCTGGCTTTATATTATGGTGCTGCCACTTATTCATCTCTGTGAATTCTGTCAGAAAGTGCCTATGGGCCTCAGGTTTCATCTTTGTAAAAACGCTACACAGAAATGTTTCCACGATTAAACAGTGGTCGTCAGATGCCTAACTGTGCTTGACACAAATGAACATTATTGGCCATTGCTGTAGTTATCATTAGGAACAGAATTAGTAATCAGCTAGGATCACCACACACCTGAGGGCTGGAGTTGAATCAGGTCCTGATCCTTGTGGTTAGGGCCATACAGCAAAGGGTTCTTGCCTCTGGCTCAATCAATCATGTGCATCCCATCTTGAGAAAATAATTAAGTAATGCAAATTGTGAATATCACTTTTTAAAAATTTTATTTATTTTTGTATGTGTATAAATGTACTGTCTGCATGTAGGTCTGTGCACCCATGTCGGGCAATGCCTCGGAGGTCAGAAGAGGATCTCAGATTCCCCTGGAACTGGATTTCTCCTGGAATTGGAGTTACAGATGGTTCTTAGCCGCCATGTGGGTGCTGGAGATTGAACCCAGGTCCTCTGCAAGAGCAGTCGGTGCTCTTAACCGCTAGGCTATCTCTCCAGCCCCCGAAGATCGCTTTTTACTAAATGTCAATCAAGGTATGATGAGTTTCATTGTGCTTCTTTGACATTTAATTCATTCAGAATTAATCAGGCCTGGATAATCCATGTGCATTTTACAATTACAGGCTTTAAAATAATACATTTTACTTAAGGAATAGACTTCTACTTTATTACTACCTTTGTTTCTAGCAAACTAAAATGGAAATTCTCTCTGAAAAAGTAAAAATGGCCTAAAGAAAGAACAAGTTTTTCCCCCACTACATAAAACCACGTTTTTATAAAGCATGGTGGTGCACACCTTTAGTCCCAGCACTTGGGAAGCAGAGGCAGGTAGGTCTCTGTAAGTTGAAGGCCAGCCTGGTCTACAAAGTGAGTTCCAGGCCAGCTGGGGCTACAGGGAGACCCTGTCTTAGAAAAAGTATGTGTGGGGGGTGTCAGCAAATAAGAGCTACAAAGTCAACATCAATTTTAGATCTCTAAAAAGTTTCTCTATTTTCCATTATATTCTTACCAAAGTAAATGTATTGTGTACAAGTAAGGTTGAAGAAAACAATAGATATAATTGATAAAATAAGCTAAAAACAGCCTTTCAAATTCCAGGACATTCTACTATACACTGAAATAACATAGTCAGTATAAGAATGAGAACATTAGAATAATCTAATTTTTCAACTTTATTATTGATACAAAATATTTTGAATTTATTGGCTCTTGTATAAATGCATAACTCTAATCTTTCACTTAATTCTTATGAAAAAATTATCAGACTGGAGCAGACTGGAGATACTATTTTTATTAGGAATGTCAAATAAAATCACTGATTTTGTACATCTAATATTTAACACAATGAGATTCTGAGGTATTTCCAAATATTTATTCAAAAAACAAACCCAAGGCTGGATGTGGTTGTGCACACCTTTAATCCCAGCATTCTGGAGGCAGAGACAAGAAGAGCTCTATGAGTTCAAGGTCAGGGAAAACTTGTCTCAAAAAGACCAAAAAAAAGAAAAAAAAGGAAGAAAAAAGTGAAAAAGCAAAATCAAATGAAAAGGAAGAGGGATGAAAAGAAAGACAGAAAAGCTTATTTCTACCTGCTCTTCCCAGACATAGGTGTTGATGTGAACCACCGAAATACCAACTTGGCCTGTTAGAAGTGTACTGTGTACCTCCTATACAGAAAATATGCTACTAGCCAAGTTACAAACAAAACACAGGAACTGCGAGATGGCTCAGAGGCAGTCACTTGCTCCAAGCCTGACAACCTGGGTTCCATCCCAGGGATCTACATGGTAGAAGGAAAGAATTGAGTCTTGAAAGTTGTCCTGACCTCCACGTGTACACCAAGGTATGTGTGTAACCACCCATCCATACACACACACACACACACACACACACACAAATAAGTAAATAAATAAAATTTGAAAAATTAAAAACACAAATAGGCAAAATTAATGTATCCATTTAACCAAGCATCCCTAAGATATTCTCATTTCAGCATGCAATAAGATTACTAAGGAAATTCATGGTTACCTTGTGTGTTCTCTTTGAAACCCATTTATTTTACATTGAGCACACTGCAGCTAGCCCCGTTTGTTTGTTATCGAAGCCACATGTGACTGTTAGCTGTCACGTCGGACAGTGCAGCCCTTGATGGCTATATGTTTACATTGGCAACTAAAGCCTATAAATATAATGTGGGGCTAAGACCATGAGTTAGATCTTAGCTCCCTGTCATTGAAATCTTGCTATTTCATAGTCGCAGTAACCACAAACAAAGGCATCTCAGAATGCTCCAAGATGTGCTTGTGCTGCGCCTTCACACAGAGTGCGTCCTCAGGGGCCAGGGCAAGGCATGCTTGTCTCCTATTTCCCACATTGCCTCATTCCTGTTGACATCATCCTGAGCAGCTACAACCTAGCACACTTGCTAAGACACATCTTAGCGATCATCTATGCACTTCTCCAGTGGTTCGTCATTCCACATATGAAGACCTTTCTTTGGAATTACAAAATTAACTCTTTAACCTATGCTAGGCTTCCTCCATGTGCCTATGTATACACTTTTAATTTTCTCATGTGTGTATGTGAGTGGTGTGAATGAGGGTATATGTGAGCACATGTGTATGTTTGTGTGTGTGTGTGTGTGTGCTTGCGCACGCATGTGGAAGCCCAAGGTTGCCCACCAGGCTTTTTACATAGCTTCTGGGGATCTGAACTCGGGTCCTCATGCCAAGTGAGCTGCAAGTGCTTTGACCGTGGAGCTGTCTCCCCAGCCCCTGATTACACACTTTAATACTCCTGTATGTCCTGAATAGTTCAGTGAATACATTCTGATTGTTTGCTTTGCTGGTTACTTGGTTTCCTCCAGGGAAATTTGTTTTGCTCAATTTACGGCTCACTACACTTGAATAGAGCGAGACTGCTTTGCTCCCACTGGGTCATTCTCAGCTGAGGGATAAATCTGGGGGAAACCCAGGTTACTGTGGTTACTGGCTAACTTGGAAGCCATCATGAATATATTTCATTGGCTTTATTCAGCTAAGAGCTCCATGGAGCTGAGCGCAACAGCTGCAACGCTGTGGTGCCTCTGGTCTGGATACAAGTTGGAAGAGTTTGTGAGTGGCTCTCTGCCCAGGGAGGACTGGCACATGCTGTTCTGAGCAGGGCTTTGGGGCACACTGACATTCCTCAGCTTTTCTGCACCGTCTCACAACACACGTGGAGAACAGGGCTTGATCTCTGGGATCCATTTGGCAAACTTGATCCCAGAAGGAGAAGGGAAGTGAATATGAAATGAATTCTGAGCCTGCACTGTTGAGCATGAAACACCGGGGAAATGAAAACACCGCAGCACTGCTTGGAAATTTGCAGTGAGATGCAGGGCTGCTAGCATCCTTTTGCACGTTAGAGAGAATATCTCCTATTGAAAGCTTAACTGAAGAGCATAAAGGTGCTAGAATGGCTCTGCTGTAAAAGGCATGTGAGGCATCACATCACAGAAGAGACCATTCTTTCCCTAATATGGTCATAATCATCTCTTTTGAAGGGCATGATTATCCCTTTGTACCTAAAACACATGGGGGCTAATGGGAAAAGAAGATGAATTCAAATAATCCACAAATTTCAGATCTGTAAATGTAACATTAATCAAGGTTTTGATTAATAATGGTGTCTTAAGGTAGGTTTGTAATCAAACCCATGTGTTGTGCTCCATTGCAGATTCTTCCAGTACTAACAGATTCACTATTGAATGAATGAAGCAGGCTTAGCCATCATGTTCTTTAACTGACTATATGACATTTAAGTATTACATCACATTCTTTTAAAAATCAGCAGACCATGAACTATTCCTGTATCACATGCCTATTGTGTCTCTTGAATGATTCTTATGCAATAGCTGCCTTTGTTTTGTTGTATGTCTGATTTCTTTATACAAAAACTTAGTAAGTTTGGGGCTGGAGAGATGGCTCAGAGGTTGAGAGCACTGGATGTTCCTGAAGAGGACCAGGTTCAGTTCCTAACAACCGCATGGCAGTTAACAACCATCCTTAACTGAAGTTTCATGAGATCTGGCACTCTCTTCTGACCTACATGGGCTACGCATAACACAGGTGCACTTATACACATGCAGGCAATACACTCATACACAAACAAAACTAACAAATAAGATATTTAAAAATAATGAGATCAAAACTTAGTAATTCATAAAACTTACTAAGCTTCCTTTTATGACACTGATACTTTAATGACTTACAATATAAATAGGGACCGTCCATGATTTAGAGCACATTGAGTGGCATAGCAAAATGTGAGAATTCAGGCTCCACAGAGCAGAATAGTCTCCGCCTCTGATGGCATGCAGTGGCTGCGGGCATAGTGTGTAGTGTAGTGATTTCACTAAACCAAGAGTTCAGCTGATCTGGTGCAAATTCATAGATTTTATCATAAAGATTACTTGGACTTTTCTATATTTTTAGTGAACATTATGAAAACTCTTTCAGTATTGGAGGGCTGTGTCTGTAGATAAAGGCACTTGCTGCCAAGCCTGGGCATCTGAATTCAATTGTCAGTACCCATATAAGGAGAGGAGAGAACCTACTTCCTCAAGTCTTCTCACCTCCATTGGTGTGCTGTGGCATGTGCATGCCTCACACATATAAACACACAAAATAAATTAAAAGACATAATAAAATATTTATCTTTCATGAATAGTCTGTATGCTTTAAAGACATTTGTTGTGTTATACTTTAAGATTGCATATGGAAATAAAGTATGGGTGCCATTGATATTTTCCAGAACTGGAGGAACCTCAAATCTTGTCATCTCCAGCAAGGACTTTATAAAATAATTTTTTAATCCTTACAAAATGAAAGAGAAATTGTTCAAGGGTCCCATCAAATAACCAACCAATATTTGTCTTCCAAGAGGAGGTTAAACCAGTGTTATAAAAGGGTTAAAAGACCCACGAAAAACCTATTTGCCTCTGGTCTATTTCCAAAGCGCCCCATCATGTTGTTATAGAGACCACTTGCAGCTGAAATTTCCCATAGTGATTATTGCTATAGTAACCACTAAATGGCAAGAAGCTGGGTTTTCATCCATTTAGCATCATTCTGCTTCCCAAGATAATTTTGCTGCTAAATGTTGTTGGAAACAGAAGAAAAAGAGTAAATTTAATGAGGGGAAAAGAGAAAAAAGGGCAAACTATAAGCTATACCCAGAGCCGGGAGATTTTGTCTAAGTTTTACAGAGAAATAAAGCCTTGTAATTCTTCAAACAACTTTAAATTATTAACCCAACTACTCTACTAGTTTGAGTTTAAATTCAGAGAAAGAAAAACGGATATAAAATAATCTTATATTTTTAAGATATAATTGAAAATTATGGAAAATTTCCCAACAATATGCCTTTGTCCAATATACTATCTCCAAGCTTAAATAAAGTTAAATATGTAAGATTATTTTTTGTGAGAGTCTATCACAAAATATTAGGTCCTGATATAATATCACGTTTAACAGTCAACCTCTGACAACCAAAATTCAAACAATTTCTTTTCAAAATATTTTATTTATTTTTGTTTTATGTGTATGAGTGTATTGCCTGCATGTATGTAAGTGCACCTGTGTCATACAATGCCCACAGAGGTCAGAATAGGGTGTCAGATCCCTGGAACTGGAACTACAGATGGTTGTTAGCCACGATGTGGGTGCTGGGAATTGAACCCAAGTCTTCTACAAGTGCAGGTAGTGCTCTTAACAGCTGAGCCATCTCTCCAGTCCCTTAACTGATTTTTTGCCCCAAACATACATGTTTTAGAATTCTACTACAATATTAAATTTCAGCGCTCATATAGAATATTATTCATATGAATTAAACCAAACATCTATCTCTACTCTCTCTCTACTTTGAACTTCACCATTTTATATTAAATGCCTTGTGTGTTAATTGCTAGCAAATTTGTTCTTTGTAAACATATGCACAATTCTGACTTTGAAATAATTTAAATCAGTTTTTTGAACCAAAGCTCACGTGATGAAAAGATGATGCAATGATGTCAGCAAAAATTTAAAACAAGGCCATGCTTGGTGACACATACCTTTAGTCCCAGGAATCAGGAGGCAGAGGCAGGTGGATGTCTGTGAGTTCCAGGCCAGCCTGGTCTACATAGCAAATTCTAGGCCATCCAGGGGTAGGTACATAGTGAGACCCTGTCTCAGGAAAAAAATATTTTTTAAAACATGACATCCCAGCAAAGGTCTCAGACAGAATTCCCTTGTAAATTAAAACCTGCAGTCCTGGTACACTGGGTAGGAAAAAAATTGTTGCAAATCAAAGGCTAATATATGATGCATGGATAACAATCAAATGTTACTATTTAACCTCAGCTCCCCTCTAAGATTGTCATTATAGGTGTAGTATGGACAATCCTGACTGCTGACATCAAAGGCCTTCCCACACTTAGGGGCATCTGCCTTCCCAGGATTATAACTGTTGGCCTTCTGAGGAAAAGGAGCCAGAGGAGTCAGCTACCTCTCCCAACCTGCCAGTTGGCCTTGGCTGTATGAAAGGGAGCGGCTAAGGGTATATAAATAGAGAACACCAGGAGGTGGGTGTCTCCCACCTACCACCATCCTGGGGCAAGGTCATAGGGTCCATGCCTAGAAGACGACTTTCCTGTGTGGCCACGAAAGAGAGGGAGCAACGACATTCCTGGAAGTAACCTCCTCACCCATTTGCTCTGTAAGCAAGTCCAATTAAACTTGCTAGAATCTTCCAAACCGTGGTTTGGGAAGTCTGCCCTTCACATTCTTTCAGGACTGCTGGAGGAGGAGGGTGTTCACCCATGTACCTCCCAGAAGGAATTTAAACAACAGTAGGATATCTAGAGAAAGAAAGAACTATTTTCAGTAACTATTTTGCTAACCATTTTATTTGAAAAGGATAACCAAGATCACTCAAATCAAAATATCAATACGCTAAATTAATCACTGAAATAAGAGGGATGTACTTGGAGAAACATGAGCGATTCAGCTTCCTGCATGTATCATTTTGTTTAATTCCGTTCTTTATTAAAGTGTAAGAAAATTCTTAGGGTTAGTGCCCATGCCTCCTTGCTTCGGCTGGCTACCCTTGGGTTTTGTATTCATGAAGTCTTCTCTCTATTGAGCCTACATGAGTGTGAAATTAAAATTTGCTGATACTTATCTCCACATGCATGGCTTTTGTAGAGAATGCGGCACTTTTGTTTCCCATCTCTTTTTTTATTTATTATTTTTTATGTGTATGAGTGTACTGTCTGCATGTAGATTGGTGCACCCGTGTTGTGCAATGCTACGGAGGTCAGAAGAGGGTGTCCGGATTCCCCCGGAACTGGAGTTAAAGATGGTTCTTAGCCACCATGTGGGTCTTCTGGGATCAAACCCAGGCCGACGGCAAGAGCATCGTCCGGTCGTCTGTACTGCTGAGGGGGCCATCTCTCAAGCCCCCAGGTTTCCCATGCATCTCTCTCTTTACCGCTGCTTTGTGCAAGACACAGCTGGGACCCCAAAGAAGGACATTGTCTGAATTCACTTTTGTGGATATAGTATTTTCAGTGGACTTGGGATTATTTCAAGGTTGCTACCATCATAAAATATAGAGTGGTTTATGTGAGCAGTGCTGAACACCAGTGGTTGGGACCAGAACTATTTTGTCCATTTTTGAATTGATTGCACCTTGGTATCAAAGCTCTTGCTGTGGTAGTTCAAAAACAACTAAAGGACCAGAGCTAAAACTTACTGTGATCCTGATAAATAAAGCACATGTCTTTCTTAACTAGCCTCGAATCACATCTTTCCTGTAAACAAGCATCATTTATGCTTTTTTCCAATTATTAAGCTTCTACTAAATGTCTAGTAATTTCAAGAGACAATTACCTTCCACTACCTCTGGCTTTCTCTCTGGTTGGAAAAAGAGCTAAAAAAAAATATTGGTAACCACACAAGGCTGCTACTTAAAGGCAATGAGTCCAGTGAGGGCAGAGCTATGATTTTTGTTAGAAGTAGAACTTATGTAAATACAGTAGATATTCTGGACTCGCTGGTTGGGATAACATTTATGCTGTGGGCAGAGTGAAAGAGAATAACCAGAGGCCTAACAATATTCCTGAGCTGAAGAGAATGAGATAGAAACAAGTATAGTTTACAGGTCAGAGCAGCAGAGAATAGACAGTCAAAGAAGCCCAAAGACCCACTATTCTAAGAGCTTGAATATAATGTACTGAGAGATGAAGTGAAATAACAAAAGAGGGGAAATTTCAGCAGAACTAGAGGGGAAAGACTTCAAAATTGACCATCTCAAGCACTGGAGAACCAGACAGCATTTGCATTATTGGAGAAAGACCATGTCATTGAGAAAATGGGTCAGGACATAAGCTCAAAATCAAGATAGATCCAACACGACAATTTTAAAAAAACAAGTGTATACAGAAAAAAACAGGGCAGAAAAAAATCACAAAGTGTTTCTAATAAGTTATTTGATTATTTTTTAATTTATTTTAGTTATGTGTAGTTTGTGTGTGTGGAGGTGTGGTGACAGAGAGAGAGAGAGAGAGAGAGTAGAGAGAGAGAGAGAGATAATCCAGAGTGATCAAGTTCCCCTGTGGGAGGCCTGAAGCGCATCAGAGCACTTCAGATTGAGGCACAGCTCCTGGAGCAGGCCTCTGTGGTGCGGGAAACCCAAAACCCCGGTCCTCTGGAAAAGCAACAAATGCTCTTAACCCGTTAGAAGATCCTGATCCAACAAATACCACTCTTAAAACACTAACAGAATAAGGAATTCCTACTCGTTATACAATAAAAATTATTACGCACGCGAGAAGCAGAACCCATAATGATGAAAATATTTGTCAATAGAAATAAAGTAATTCAAAAACCTAAATGATGAAATTAATTAGCAAGACACGAGGCGATGAATTCCTCTTAAATAAGAAGGGAGTAAACCAAAGGACACTGTTCAGAGAACTGAGAAGTGCAAGAGAGCTCACTTGGAAATTCAGAACTAAAAAGTACAGTGTCTGAATCGAACAATATTCTTAAACAGTACATGGATGTCAGAGAAAGGATTCATGAGCCTGAAGACAGTTACCAGAAATTACACAGCTTGAGAATGAGTAGCAAAATTGTTTCAAAAAATACAGACTGCTGCAGAGAACTTGGATAATTCTAAAGATAGAGGATTGAATTCTCTTAGAAAAATACAGAGAGAATAGAATCTTTTAAATACATACAGAGAAAAACAACTCCACAAGACAGAGATCCACATCACTGAAATACCTTTCAAAATTTCTACTGAAATCAAAATACATTCAGCTAAACAAGCTGAAAGAATCACTTCCCAGTGAATCTAGTTCTTCAAGCTGGAGAGAAATGATATCATCCAAACCTTTGCATCCACATATAAAGAGCCCTGTCATCTATGAGATAACTTGGTGAACACAATGAATTCAGATATTTTTCTATAATTTAAATTATCCATTGCTTAGTTTTTAAGTTGTTTTATTTATTTAATGTATGAGTGTTTTTGCAACATTCATGTATATACTGCCAACCCCATGTAATCAATGCCCCTAGCCAGAAAAAGTCATCAGGTCCCTTGGAACGGTGTTTACTGAGTTTGTGTACTGTCATTGGTGTTTGGCACTGGGCCAAGGACAGATCTTAAACCATTATATGGACTCCCCAGCCCCGTATTCTTAATTAAAAAAACATTTACTCTAAACCAAAATGAATTAGATATCTCAGGCCTTATTTACATACAGATATAGAAATATGAAAATAGTGAAAAGACAGGGGAAAGTCAACAAAAATTCTACTGTAGTAAACTTTTAATTTAAAAAAAAACAGTTTAATGAATTGGAATACTATTCTATCCAAGTTAGCGTTTGGTTGAATTGATCATTTTAAATAAGGACAATAATGTTAGTATAATTCACTGGGGCAAGGAAGCACAAGTCCAACGCACCCAACCACACAAACAAACACTGGAAACGATTGTAGCAGATTCAATGAAGTTAAAGCATTCTCACAATCTAATTAAACATCCTCCTTTGGCCTGCATTGCTATTTGAACTTAAAGTTCATAAGCAGGTGAAACAACTCAAAGAGTGATTGTGTCTGGATTGTTAAGATGGACTAAAATTAAGGATTTGGGGAATTATTGGAGGTGGTGAGTATTTTGCATTCTTTATTATGATTTTGCTCATATGATAGTACAGATTTGTAAAACTTTATTGAGTTGTAATCTTAATATCTAGGTAGCCCATCCTAAGATGTTAAAAGCCCAGTCCTAAAAGTTAAGATTTTTTTTTTGTTTTTTTTTTTTTTTGGTCTTTTGTGAGACAGGTCTTTCCCCTGTGTCCCAAGCTGGTCCTTTGGGAATTCACAACAACGTCTGTAGAGCAACCAGCTGGAGGGCTGAACTCAACAGAGAGCCACCTGCCTCTGACGCTGACGTTCTGAGTGGCTTTAGGATTAAAGGCATGGGCCATCACACCTGGCAATCCTTAGTTAATTTTATCTTAGTAGAAAATGTGGAAATCCAATGCATTTGTTCATAGATGAAGAAATAGATGACTCATTCCAAGAAATACTAATAATTTACTATTTTTTACGAGTCACAATATTGGGATTAGCATAATATTTTCTTCTTAATCATTTGAGTGTGTTCCTCAAATTGAGTTATAGCTGGCAAATAAGGACTTTCTTTTTTTTTTTAATGTATTTTAATTGAATTTTTTTTTAATTAATAAATAAATAATAATTTTAGTGGGATATGGAACTATGTGTACTTCGGCTGTCCCTTCCTCCCCCACCCCCACCCCATTCCCAGATCATGTATTCTGCCAATAAAAACTGTCCTGCATCTTCAGTTTATTTTTCATTTGTTAGCTATAAGTGATAATCCAGTGATATAAGCATCCTTTCGTGCCAAACCAATCACAGATTGCGTTTGTGCCCAAACCCGACATAAGTTAGTCTTCCCACCATCAGTGGGGGGGTGGACTTTCAAAAGGATCATAAAAGGGAATACTCGCAATACAATGGTAGTATCTCAAAGTTTATTTAAAGAAAGAAAAAGAAGAAGTTAAGAGAAGTCAAATTAAGGGCTGGGAGATGGGCCTAATACGGTGTTTAAGATCACCAACTGCTCTTACTACTGCTCGTGCAAAGGAGACCAGATCCCCCCAGACCCCAGACCCCAGGGTTCGAACGAGTCCCCCACACCCACTGATGCTTATAATCATCTTTAAAGGATTAAAAAACTCCAGTTATCCATGGGAACCCGACAAACCCTCTTCCTACTCCCGTGGCATTGTGGCAACACGGGTTCACAAACCTACAATGCAGACAAAGTAAACACAGTCCACAAACCCAGAAAAAAAGAAATTAATAAAAAATAAGTCAAATTAAAATCTCCACTACAAGCCTTTACATCCAATAGTGAATCGTTTTAATTCCTTTTAAATAGTTTAGTTATATTTTTATTATAGAGAGACTGTTTATTTGCTACAATGTTGAAGTGTACCACTTGTCCATGGTAATTCCATCCTCGCAGAGGCCAGAAGAAAGCGTTGGATTCCACCTGACACATTTCGTTATGGACCATTGTTAGCAACCACGTGGGTGCTGGAAACAGAACCCAGATCCTCTGAGAAAGAGCAGTCCATGCGTTGAAAACTCACTGAGTCCAGCCTCTTTAAACACTATTGGGGTAGGGCGTTGTGGGCTTATGTTATAAAAGAATGGGGCGGGGGGGGCATGCTATAGCTGGGCCATGGTGGAGGCATGCCTTTTAATCCAGCACTTGGGAGGTAGAGGCTAGAGGATCTTTGTGAGGTTCCTTCAAGGCCACCTGGTCTATAGAGCGAGCACCAGTCTAACTGGAGCTAAATACCTAGCTGTCTCAAAAATACCAAAAAAAAAACAAAACCCCAAAACAACAAAACCCATGCTTCCACTATGTGATCTCATCTTAGTTTATTAATAATTAAACAGTACATCATCCAAGATTTCGCTCATTCAAAAAAAAAATTAAAAGTTAATATATTTATTTTGCATCTCAATAATTAAAGCAAATTAAAATGTAATCATTTGGTATTATTGTAAAATAGAGATAGGTGATAGAAAACAGGCGTAAATTTTAATACCATGATTATTATAATCTCCCTACCGTTAAAATTTAGCCACAAAAATGTAACAACAGATTGAGAGTTATGATTTAAAACTTAAGTCCCAATATAAAGTAGCGACGACATATACAGTCTTTTCAAGCTCTGGTCAGCCATTCACTCAGTAAGCATTATGTTTTTTATAGAAGAATCAGCTTCACTTTTCAATCCTGGCCATAATGAGCTGACAATATTTATTCAGTTAAGATTGAAGTCTGCTGCTCATTTCTGCAGTCCTGTGTTGGATATTAGTCTGGTTGAGTTTGTGCATAAATCTTGTGCATGCTGATAGCATTGTTGTAGGTTCACATGAGCAGGGTCCCAGGAGCTCTTAGGACTCAGTTTTCACATGATTATGCACCTCCTCTCTGGCTTTTACAATCCCTCCCAGCACCCCTGCCACCTGCACACTTTTCCAACATAATTCTTGAATCCTCGTCTGAGTGAGGGGGGAGTGATGGGATTCCCTCCAAGGACCCGACACTCTGTGGAATTCCTACGCTTCCACACTTGCTCCATTGCCGCCTATTGTTTCCTGGCCCTGCTGTTCATGAGGGGAAGTTCGTTAAACTGAGAGATTCATTAGTGTCCTCTTTACCCTTGTGCTGTGTTCCCTGAGCCTCAGGCTCGGAAGATAATTGCATGTTAGCCATCCATTTTATGAGAGATCCCACTCCTGGGGTACAATCCCCCAATACTCTCGACCTCAAATGCACATGCACCTCCATGTTATAACCACTCCTGGGTACATAACCACAAGACTCAGAGCCGACAGCAAAAGATACACATTCCGACGAGCTATTATTTATTGCACTCGTCTTTTCACAATTGCAAAGATCTGGAACCAACCCAATACCCCTCAACTGATTGACGGATAACAAAAAGGGGTGGTGGTACATCACACAATATATTTATGCAGCAGTAAAGAAAGAACGACATCATGAACTTTTGCAGGTAACTGGATGGAACTCGGAAGCCATTATGCAAGTTAAGTACACAAGTCTCAAAAAAAAAAAAAAAAAAAAAAATGCAAATGGTTTCCCTCATATGTGGATGCTAACACCAAAATCCCTGGTTGGCAGGGAACACACTGAGCAACTTTATTATTGTGTTTCTTTGTATCTGAAAGCAACTGTGGGTATGTTTAATGGGGAACCTCCTTAACGGACTCTCTATAATTTACCTACCACTTACATTCAGACATTGTAATTACCATATATGGGTGGATAGTAAGTATCCATATATCTGGGAGAAATATAAATTTAAAGGGAAAAAGTGAACCCCAAAACGTATTTTTGGAATTAACATACAAGCTTATTCCCAGAGGTCATAGTTTTGATACATAGAGGTTTTTATATAGGCATGATTTGGAGTAATACAAAGAGGAGGGAAAAAACAACAACATAAGGACTGGTCAAAGAACTGACTGATACAGTTAAATTCTGCCAAAAACAACAAGCCTGTGCAGAAAAAGTCCTTGGAAACACTGAGAAAGATGCAAGACACGGATGGCAGAATGCATAAACTGGGGTGGGGAGAAAGGCAGGGAGAGGGGAATGTATCCTAATTGGACTGAAAAATGATGTATGAAATACACAAAATGTCAGTAAAAAAGAACTTAATAAAAAGTTGTTTGAATAGATATTTGAAAGAGGTATGTTGCTGTTCAGAAACAACCCTTTAAAAAAAAAGCCTACTCCATGAGGGGAAATTCATGTGCGTTTCTCTAAATAGCTGAATACACATCGCTAGAGAGGTCGTAAATGTGAGAGAAATCCCCAGGGCTGTCTCACCCCAGAATAATGTAATTTCTCACCAATTGCAAAATACGTATCCTTAAATTTACAGACAAACATCCCAGGGTACCACGCACAAAGAAACTTTTTTTGCTGGAGAGAGAGGAGAGAGAAGAGAGAGAGAGAGAGAGAAGAGAGAGAGGAGAGAGAAAGAGAGACAGAGAGACAGAGAGAGACAGAGAATGATTGCAGAGTACCACAACTGGACATATACAGACATTGTGAAATGCTTAATAATTTTTAAGAGCAAGCGAAATTTTATTATTAGAGTGTTTTCCAATTTTTGTATAATAAGGTGTTTGAGAATGGGACATGAAAAAGTGAAAAAGAACAAGAAGAAATACGGGGGGAGGAGCAGGGCGCGTGACATAAAAAAACGGCGAGAAATATGCAGTGGGGAGCGGGCAAGTGGGGGGGGTTAGGAGTGGGAAGGAGGGGAAGGAAAGGGGAGAGGAAAGGGAGGGGGAAATAGTGCGTGTGTGTCATCATACTACACACTGCGAGGCAGTTGCAAAACAAGGGGGTGAAGGTCACGTCACGCATATTGGCGCAGACAATAGACGAAGTAAGATAAGGGACACGGTGGTGGAGGGAGGAGTCTGTGGGGAAAATTCTGTACCCAGTTGTTGTAGTCAAGTGTGAATGTAAAGATTCTCTGGAATGCATGTCTAACTGTATTGTATATTCTTATATCATGCTAGGTCGGAGTTAGGATTCCTAGTCTAATACATCTGCAAAGCCTTTTTTACTCTGAATTAAGAATGTAGTAAGTATTAGAGATGTAACAAATAAATAATAAATAATTAAATAAAGCATGACTTGTGTGCTTTGAAAGTTTACTCTGTAGGGGATGCAGGGGTTGAGAGAGGGAAGGAGGGAGGGAGGGAGAGAGAGACAGAGAGACACAGATATTCTCCCTCTCTATTTACTTATTCCTGCTAGTGACCCAAAAGCAGGACCATCGCACCAGCTTCTGACATTTCCTCATCTTCCTTACCACACATTCTTACATTTTTCCTTCATAATGGTGCAGTATTGGAAAGCATTATAATGAAGGGATCCTCAGGATGTGCACTGCTTAGAATAAGGAATGAAGCAGGCTCTTAGATCGCTAGACGTCATTACACATCTGGTTTGTCTTCCAGTGCTTGTGACAAAAACACTCTGACCGACACCAACTTGGGGAGGAAAGGGTTTAATCATCTTACACTCCCTATCCTGGGTTTCATCACTCAGGGAGCACAAGGCAGGAACTCAGGCAAGAACCTGGACGCAGGAGCTGAAACACAGGAGGGCCAATAAGTATTAGAAGGCTGTTTCAACGCGTTCTGCGCACCTCTGTGCGTAGTGTCGAGTAACGGATAGGGAAATGTGGGGCTGGAAACGGAAACGTGAGGTGGGGTGTGGTGGGGGAAAGGGAAAAGGGGAAGAAAGGGAAAAGGAGAAGGGGAAAAAGAGAGCGATACAACACGGCAGGGAAGGAGAAAAAGAGAGAGAGGTAGAAACGAGCATGGGAAGTGGGGAGGAGGTCAAAACAGTTGACAAATGGGAACCTCATTAAACTCAAAAATCTTCTGTAAGACAGCACTGTGAACGCTTAACTATACAATTAGACCTATACCCAGTGCAACGAACCAACCACTGACCCAGGGTGGCACCACTCATCCATACTGCTTGACCATCAAGACAATACTCCACAGATGTGGCCACAGGCCCAACATCCAAATGAAGAGAAAAGGAAGATGTTGTAGTCCACCTCTCCCCACTTGATTATTATCCATCCCATCTATCAAACCCAGTGTGGCTCAAGTTTGACCAAACTAAAAGCTATCCACAGTAGCCACTCATGAAGCTGCTTGCGGACAAGTGGTGAGACTCAGGTGCGCAGGTGTCAGGGTGCCGTGGAATGCAAAGAAAACGGAGTAAAGATAACTAGTGTAAGTACACCATCCCTCCATTGAGTGACAAGACTTCATAATCTAAGGAACTATGTACCCGAGATCGAAATCAAGTTCCGGAGAATGGCTCGTAGGAGCCATTAGGGACACTTGGTTATCATCAGTTGAGGTCCCCATGAATATCAGAGATGAAAAGACAATAGAGAAAAAGCAGGCATTACTGATGCAATTGGGCATGAAGAAGGCAGTGCTTGATGCTGAGCTCATTGGGTCAGAAAGAAAAGTGTTCACAGAAGAGTGAAGGAAGAGGTTGATTGAGCAAGAACCTCCAGATGAGTATGGGTCTCTCATAGTTCTGCTGAGTCCCATGTGGGATGTGACCTTTATAAAGCAGAAGATGCTCCAGCAGACATGAACATACTTATACTAACATGTAAATCAGGTTCCTAAAGTAGCAAAAGGGCACATGGATATATCAACAAGGGATTAAGAGAAAGGAAGAGAAAAATGGATCTGTCCTGGCAGGGCCACTCAATAGCAAACACTGCAAGATTCCTGTCCAGCCACAGTGCCTAGGAACAAAATGAACAGAAAGCTAAACACTGCGCTAGTGATCTTCTAAAAGACTTTCAAGCCTGAGCAAGAATTAACAGAACATATAAAATCATGCAGCTGAAAAAGATTAGGTTTAGGAGTGGGCAACTTTCTGCATAGAGATGGGTGTGCTTTTCTTCCCTGTGGAAGCAAAGTGATGGTGTAGATTGTGCATCCTGGAGTTCTTTCTGCAGCTAGTGAGGCCAGTGGAAAAATCCAGGGCCACAGTACTAGTCATAGTCTTCCAGACAAGGGAACTGACTCCAGTGGAAGACAGAGTAGGCTAGGGTACAACCCTGCTCCCCTTGCACCTGAGCCAGCCAAGCAGCCCAAGATAGCCCCCAAGACTATCAAGAAGGAGGAAGTGCACAGAAGCCCGGATGCGCAGTAGCCCCGGAGGCTAGCTGGCTCATGGAAATTGTCTGTGGATTATATCTGTCCCCAACAGCACGTCGTTTTGACACGCTACTCTCTACTAGATAAAGAGGATGTAAATAGATTTTCCTAGATTTTAGCCGAGGCTATTTGATAGCTTCTTAATAAAATTTCTTTTGTCACTTACTCTTAGCAACCCAATCACTACCACTTGACACTTACTTGGAATGGGTGGTGATGACCGTAAGAGATCCTGCCATGCTCTGTAAAGGGTGTCATTACATAAGGTTAATGCTTAAGTGTCTTACAGATTTGCAAAAGTAGGCCAAAAAGCAATAAAGCAATAGTTTTAATAGTGTAATATTAAGCGAAGAGATACGAACTCAGGAAGAAGAAAGAAAGAAAAAAAAAAAAAAAAAAATCCAGGGTTAAATGAATCTAAGGTATTGACAAAAAGCAAANACCTCCGCGGCATTGCACGACACGGGTGCACAGACCTACATGCAGACAGTACACTCATACACATACAAAAATAAATAAAATTAAAAAAAAAAGGCATAGCTTCTAATATACTTGAAGTATAAAAATAAATGAAGTAGCCAGGCATTGTGGTGCATGCATTTAATTCTAGCACTCTGGATACAGAGAGGTAATTGAGGGCCAACATGGTCTACAAAGCAAGTTCCAGGCCAGCTGTGACTACAGGGAGATACTGCCTCAAAAAAATCAAATAAAATTATTTATATTTCAATTTTTTGACATATGCAGGGAATTTACCCTGGAAATATGTTTAAAGGCATCACAAGAATGTCATTTTCCCGCAACCTTGCCTATAGAGTGCAGTTGCACAGTTTTGAACTTTAGAGAGATGGAACTCATTTCATTATTTTTTGTTGTTGTTGATTTCTTTGTTTGTTTTTGAGATGGGTGGCCCTTTGTCACTGGCTTAGCGCTATGTTGCTCAGGCTGGCCTTAAAGGCAAGGCGAGTATCTACATTTGTGTTTGGATTACAAGTGGTAACATGACTGGGATATTGGGTTCAGAGGAATTTTGTTACTGTAGCTTTTTAAAATTTATTTTAAAATATTTTTATTTTATGTGTATGGGTATATTGCTTGCATGTATGCAAGTGTACTCATGTTGTGTAATTCCCAGAGATGCCAGAAGAGGATGCCATATTCTCCTGGAACTGTAGTTACCAACTATTGTTAGCCACCTTGTAGTTGCTGGGAATCTATCCCCAGTCTTCTGCAAGAGCAGACAGTGCTCTTAACTGCTGAGCAATCACTCCAGCTCCTGACTTATTATTATTTCTTATTTTATTATTTTTATTTTATGTGCATGAGTGTATTGCTTGCATGTGTGTCAGTGCATTCATGTTGTGCAATGCCCTTGGAGGTCAGAAGATGGTGTTGGATTCCCCTTAAACTGGAATTATGGATGATTGTTAGCCACCATGTGGGTGCTGAGAATCTAACCTGGGTCTTCCGCTAGAGCAGCCAATGGTCTTAACTGATGAGCCATCTCTTCAGCCGCTTATTTATTTATTTTTTTGTGTTATGTGTATGGGTGTTTTGCCTGACCACCACATGTATGTGCCCAAAGAGGCCAAAAGAAGGCATCAGATCCCCTGGAACTGGAGTTATACACAGTTGTTAGCTGCCATGCTGGTACTGGGAATCAAATCCTGGTCCTTTTAAGAGCAGCCAGTGCTCTAAACAGCTGAGTCATATCATATCTCTAGCCCTAGTCTTTTTTTTTTTAAATCAACTTCT